>JAWQUT010000144.1:1436367-1506378 GCA_033807755.1 Ellobium chinense | reverse complement strand
ACACACACACACACACACACACACACACACACACACACACACACATACAACAAAAGATAAAAATGTATCAAAAATATCGACAGTATTTGAAAGTATCGAAAAGGTAAGGAAATATCGATCCAGAACTTAGTATCAAATTCGAAATAGAATCGATACTTTCGAATTTCACAGCGTTAAGACTAAGTATCGCCATACTTAAACATTTAGATATAGGCCCACCAGTGCTATGCATGTTGCATCAACCATTAAGCTACAGTATTTGTTTACTAAATTTGACGAGTGGAGAGGTAACAGGTGTCTTAGATTTTACTTTTTTAGAGATCTGGAGTAACTCACTGTGATCCCTTCTGATTTTTAGTGCATCTGAACTTCAGCAACCCAGAACATTTTTTGGTCAAAATGTCATAATCGGTTTTCTTATAAGGGCTCGTAAATCATTAGCCAGCGATAAGTCCCTCTGATTTTATCTCTTATTCACATGACAAATGGGATCTCAAAGTCAGGGCATTGAGCTGAAAGATCACTTAAGCTTCAGCTATCACTGTATTTAAGTTCTATCTCGCAGGCAAGTGATAAGCGGTAAGGTGTGCTGGGGTAACTATCGAGACAATGACCTGAAAAAAAACAGTGCGTTAGATACGCTATATGGCCCAAAGACCGTCCTTAGAGTCTACATCAGACATCAAGCAGTCTTGTTTAACTTCACTGCATGCACACTTGCAGGACCCTCACCACGTGCTAGAGTAACTACACTATCACTGTCCTGATGTCGTGTTAAGGTAAAGAAAATATGGTTGTCTAATTAGACTATATAGTACAAATATATTGGCGCATCCTGCACAAGTTACATGACTGTATTTTGTCACATGCTTAGCTGCTTCAGGGATTTCGGTTTCAGTAACACAGGGCATCAGATCTAAGAACACAGTGTGACAGTCTGACGATTCTACTTGATGACATTTCTGTAGAACCTTATGATCTTGACTTCCAAGGGACAGATTTCCTCTTTGTGAAATGTTCGAATTTGTAAGTGAACTTGGTTATAGAAGGAAGTAAACTTGGTTATAGAAGTGAGTAATCTTAAAATTAGTAAACTTGGCTATAGACGTGAGAAAACTCGGTTATAGAAGTGAGGAAACTCGGTTATAGAAGTGAGTGTATCTGAAATGAGTAAACTTGGCTATAGAAGTGAGTCGACTTGGTAACTTGGTTATAGAAGTGAGTAAACTTCTTTATAAAAGTAAGTAAATTTGGTCATAGAAGTGAGTACTCTTGGTTATAGAAAGTGAGTGAACTTGGTTATGGTGGTAAGCAAACTTGGTTATAAAAGTGAGTAAACTTGGTTACAAAAATTATTAAACTTAGTTTTCGAAGTTAGGAAATCTTGGCAAAGTATTCTCGTACGAGGAAATTGTGGGTTTCCAGGTGGTAAGATGTTACTGTACTCTTATCTAATGCAAAGTGATTGGCGTCTTTCAGTTGTGTTTTCTGATATTATCATTACAGGGCATAGTCTAAGTTCATGACTGACAAGAGGAATTTTTTTAATTTTGGTAAAAATCTCAGTTTCGCCATTTATGTCAGCAGAGTGACGTGTTAATTTTCCTGACTAAACGTATTGCAATAGGAACCTCCGCTTGATCGGAACAATTTTTTTTTGTCATAATGTACCAAAGACAAAAAGCATAGCAAACACCCCTCGCAAGTCAGCGCGCTGTTTTCTAGCACTTCCGCATGTCGCAGCCATCTTTGCTTGCTTAGAGACTCACACATCCGTTATGTTTAGAATCTCCGAGGGACCGCCCACGGAATAAAAGGACCACCTCATTCGTTCCCCGCAGTTATAGGCTACCCTCGGGGATCAAATACACGTAGCCCAGGTCACTGGTTCGCGAAGGGGGTGGAGGGGTTCTTCCTCTGATGATCTCCCCTTGTTTCGCTCTCAGCAATACTGAGTCTTTTTCTCCTTAGGATGACGACAGTAGGCCAAGAGCTTTACTCCTAAATTGTGTTGTTCTCAAAACTTGATACAAATATGCCTGCTTGCTTGATATTATGGAGTCTGAATAAGTGAATTTTATACGTTTCTGGTACCTTGTTTGCTTATGCATAACTACATATGTTCAGCCAATGGCCAAACGTTAAAGAAAATTTTACCAAATAATTTGTTGGCCAGTATTCACGCCTTTAAATCGTACATCACAAGTCTTTGATAAATTGCAGAGCAGAGGTGAGATCCAGCCCTCACATCCTTCCCGTTTTAAACAAACATCTTTCTTTACAGGTGCTGGAAGCTTAATTTTCTTGTCAATGTTTAAGCATTGCAGATCTCTTTTCCACACCTCCCCTCCCGCTCCCGGCCCGACTCCGAAAAGAAAATGGCCGATAACAACAACAACAACAACAACAACAACAACAACAACAACAACAACAACAACAACAATCTTAACAACAAGAACAGCAGCAACAACAACAACAGTAATAATACTCATTACGATAATAACAAAACAACAGTGGTGAGAACACACACACACACACACACACACACACACACACACACACACACACACACACACATACATATGCACACACCCTCACACACACATACACACACACATACACACACACACACACACACACACATACACGCACACATACACACACACACATATACATATATACACACACACACATACATACACACACACACACACACACACACAAACACACACAAACACACACACACAAACACACACACATACAACAAAAGATAAAGTCTACAATGCAATACGTCGACAAAAACAAAACTCAGAGATCAAAAAATGGGTAACACCCATTGCATTTATCTGTCTCTTTTATCACAAGTGTCAAAATCAGCAATTAACCAAATATGTGTTATCATGGTGGTCCCATTTTATCCAATGATTTGTATTTATTCGTATGCCGAATGACGGATCAAGAGATATGCATTGGCAGTTTCAGTATCAAGCAGTTTATAGGTGACCTATTTAATTACGAACATCTGTACTTCAGCAACTGCAAATTTAGTATCCAAATAACCAGATTATAGAGAAAAACTGACATTATTTCCACTCTTATAAGATTTGTGGTGAAGGAAAAAAAGGTTGCTGTCAGCGCATTGGAAATTTGATCCTGATCTAAGAAGCACATACTGTAGAAGTCAGATCTAAGTTGTCTGGAACGTCGGAAAGGTGCGTGCAGTTCCGAGAATTGTAATAGACTAAGAGTTTGATCTAATTCCCTAGTTGTCTCTTAAAGCTGCTGTGATTCACATTCAATTGTTCTACTGTACTTTCGTGAATCAAAATTCAAATGTGTTTTGCACGTTTCCCTAAACGCTTGCTTTAGTTTGGTGAACAATGTTCAGCTTTCATTTTGATATCTTTCCAATCCATACAGAGCTATAATTTAGATTTATAACGTTTTTGCAGATGCAAGAGCGCACGCAGAGTTTCATTTCACAAGTTTCATTAAAAGCGGTCGACTTCTTTGATCAAAGTGTACCATTTCACAGTTTGCAAGCTATAGCATTGTACTAAGCTAAAAAAGGGAAACAATCATAATTTTATTTCCTCTATCTGGGCTGCATTTGCTTGGTCCTTACAATTTTACAATATGGGAAGCCACACTCTTTTTTTAGCAAAGGAAGTATCGGTCTCTAGGCAACTAGGAGGGATGCAACTAATGCGGAAGAGACAGAAAACAATGCACTGACTAGAGACTATAATTATTTATTTGCCGTATTCATTACCATACAGACCAAGGTTTATTCTTGCTACATTTTCCTCCAGAACGAGGGCGACGATAAAAACGTTCTATTAACAAATATGAAACCGTAGATGGTTGCCACCAAATTGCTGAGCCTTTTCTTCCAATTTTGACAAAGGACGGCACATTGTCATTTCTAACAAATCTAAAGTAGATTCTCACCCTTCCTCTCAGTGACTGGCGTGCTGCAACTAAAAATGTACTCTTTACTAAGGACTGCACACGGAATATAAGGACGGCCCCTATCTCGACGACGCAAGGAGCAAACAACCTTAGCCTTGACCACTTTACCCGTGGTATTCAAACTCTGAGTAATCTACTTCAACTTTTAGTGTTGATGATACTCTGTAAACTCTTCTGCGGTAAGCGAAACAGGTGAAAGTCTTCAGTTCAGGAATAGCCATTTCTTTCAACTTCTGTTGGTTTTTTTAACCGTATGAACCCAATGAGAACCGAGCTACACTTAGTTCATTACTCCTAGGTGAACTTGTGATTCTTCGTTTACGTATTTTGCGTAGATATTGGATATGACCTAATCGATGATTGAGAAGGATGGTGTGGATCTAGAGTGACGGGCAATGTCTATTATTTGTATAATAAAACATTAACAACCACTGTATTTGTGACATTTGCAGAACTGCTGAAGGAATACAACCACAACAGCATGGCAAGATATTCCATCTCTGTCCTTCTTGCGGTGCTTTGCATCCACTTCATGATCAGCGAAGCCGAGGGCACAACAACACCAGGGTCAAACACGATCATAGCCTTCATTGGAGGTTTAACGATAAACAGTCAGTGCAAAAACGGTGCCATAGGCTACATGCACACTATCTCTACCTTTCAGAGTGCGTGCACTAAACTGGACGACAATAAATTTTCTTTAACAGTGGATCACTGTAGTGATACAGAAATAGATGTGCTACTCGACGCAGTTTGTAATTACTACAGCACTCCCACGACCACAGTCACAACCACAACTATCACCACCACCACCACCACCACCACCACGAATCAAGCTCAAGCAACCAATTCGGCAGTAGCGATCACCTGTACCCCAAACTCAGGAACCGCAGCCATGATTGACGAGCAGAAACAAAGAGATTACATCAAATGTGTCATGGAGAACGAATTGTCTAATGATATGTGTTCACATATGGTCATATCACAGTCTGATGACAGTCTAAGCCTTCAGGCTGCTTGTTCAAAGCTGGAATCAAGTCAGAACCTTCTGCCACTGGCCACGTGTACAGAGAATGATTATAATAAACTTCACCGAGCGATTTGCGTATACGGAAACGCCATTACCTCTACTATCAAAGCCACCGTTCCCGTGACTACCGCACGCCCGGCCTCGACCGCCAACATTGCAACAACTCCCAGCCAGCCTCCATCAGTGTCTTCAACAGTAGCTTCCAGTTGTTCCTCGATCATAGGAAAACCAACCCAGGCTGAGGAGCAGAAACAAAGGGAAATCATCAGAGACGTCATTGAGAACCATCTCTCTAATGAACAGTGTAAACAGTTTGTCAGCGCACAAGCATCTGATGAGACAATATCTCTTCAAGCAGGCTGTACAACATTAGAGAGGTTTCATCCTATTGTGAAGAATTTGCGCTGTACTGAAGACGATTATATCAAACTACACAATGTGCTCTGTGTATATGGCAACACCAGCGCCACCACCACGGTTGATGAACAAAAACAAAGAGAGTACATCAGGTGTGTTATTGAGAATGAATTATCTAATGACCAGTGTAAAGGTTTTGTCCAAGCACAAGCATCTGACGAAACTACACCTCTTCAAACAGGCTGTGCAACTCTAGAACGTTTTCATCCTATTGTTAAAAATTTACACTGCACAGAAGATGACTATATCAAACTGCACGATGCACTCTGCGTTTACGGTAATACTACCACCACCACCACTGTCACTAACCTTCCCGTTCTAAGTACCAGGGCACCTCAAGTAACACCTGCCGTTATAGGCGAACAACAACAACAAGAAGTTGTCAAAGCCATCATTGAAAACGATCTGTCCTCTGATGCTTGCAAAACCATCATTGAAGCCGGTCTTCCCCCTGGCATTAGCTTAGAGGCTGGCTGTGATCTTCTAGAAACTACTGAGAAAACAATTTTTGTAGCACAATGTACAGCCGAGGACTACAGCAAATTACATAAAGCTGTTTGTGAATTTGGATACTTCTGTGGTGGTAAAGCGACTGGTTTCGATCAACAAAAGTGGCAAGCAGACGTAACTGCAGTTGTACATACCAAACTGTCTGCTGCATGTGCACCGGCCGTTGAGCTCCAGCTGGACACCAGCCTGAGTCCTGAGGCAGCTTGCGACAAGCTACTGGACTTAAAAGATACTATGTTATCCACAGGAATCTGTGAGCAAAAAGACTTTGATGACATGCACACTGTTCTTTGCGAGTACAAGAGCAAGGTGGAGCAGACAGCTCTAGAAAATGCCCAAATGGTTATCGAAAAGCAGATAAATACCAGCTGCAAGTTACAGATAAACAATCAAACGTCTTTCGATGGCGGTTTAGAGAAAGCATGTGGTGATCTTACACGTCCCGCAGGACTGCTGGCCAGACGTGGACAGTGCTCAAGAAATGAAGTGAAATTAGTGATGAAAGCCATTTGCTATTGGGGATCTGACTGCACTGACTCCTCTAGCACCTCTGTCATGAGCCCACAGGAAGTTCGCATCACGTCTGTCATTGATAACTTGTCCGCACTATGCAGCTTAACTATGGCAACCGGAATCACAGAGTTGTCAAAACCTTCCGAGAAAGCTTGCGAAACCCTGGCCTCATCAAAAGAGTCTCTTCTTCAGGGGAATGTGTGCACCGAGCAGGACTTTATCATGCTGGAGTTGGTGGTCTGTAGCGAAACACAGGAAGGAACAGACATGCGCACTGTGGACGAAAGACGAGAGAAGGCCTTGTCCATTATGGCCAACGTTTCCTCAACATGTCACGACTATATTTGGCCTCGAGCTACCCAGTACCTCGAAGATATGGAAGTTGGTTGCCAAAGGCTGAATCTGTCCAAATCCGCATTGATCAGAGGCGGCACCTGCACCAAGGAGGACTACGCCTTGCTGGAAAAATCGCTGTGTGCCTCAGCTGCAAGAGCGAATATGGACGAGGGAGAACGAATGATAAGAGACGAAATCGACCGCGTAATCCTCAACGACGTTACGGGAAGTTGCCGCCAGACCATGGGGCCGAAGATCGAAGCGAACGCGGACAAAAAACTGGAGGAAGACTGCGCGGAGCTGGAGGACAACAAAGCGGTGTTGATCGGTAGTGACATCTGTACCACTGACGACTACAGTAAACTTCACGTGGCCATCTGCGAGAGTCTCTCTGGAAGCACTGACACTCTCAACTATAGTATCACAGCTGTCATGGTCTGTTGTCTTCTGTCAGTGTTACAAAAATTCATTTAGCGAGATGACGGCGTTAAGAGAAAGTCATATGAGCAGCTATAAGAACGATTCGTTGCTTAAAGAGGAGACTACCGTGCGGTTGAAGCTGTCAATACGACAGACCATTTGTCCAGAAGAGCAGCGTAGGATACCAGGGACATATTCTATGGGATTTGCTGAGTATATTACCATGTAAACATTTGTATAAGGCAGCCGTCTGTTCAGTGTTGTGCGCACTTTCTGAATCTATACAGTGGCTATCATATACTTTTTAAAAAAAACTGTAATACAAGGGAAACTGAGTAAAATAGTTTCAAGACAAAGAGAGGTGGCAGCTAATGCATATTTTTTGCACATGTACGACTAGAGCGAGGGGCAGATACTGATAATACTTAAGTAACTAAAATAATCTTTACATCATTAAAATATAGAATACGTTTAGAGTGAGAGACGAGGAAAACCTAAGACAGAGACAGAAGAAGGAAGAAGAATGAAATAAGGAGAGGATGAGACTGGAGATTTGAAATCTAGGAGTAACAGATGCAAGAAGAGAAGAAAAAGAGAAGCAACGAAGATAACGCTGGAGGAAGAAACGATATCTTGCTTAAGCAGACAGTGACATTACACAAAGAATGCACAATTATAACATAGCTCTCGCACAACGTATTTAACATATTAATTAAGGCGATGACAATAATAAATTCCCACATATTTTGTATTTCCTGCCTTTGTGACCCACTCACAATTTTTTTCTGAACGGCAGCTGAGATATTTGAATTTGCTTTCATTATTATGCTTTTCATATCTGTTATTATTCAGTATATTATCTAATACACATTCAGTATTTCCCCCCCTACGTTTCAGCTGTGCTATAGAAGCTATGAACTTAACAAAAGTCTGAACTTTACTTGAAACTTAATGAGCTCAGTGAGATTAGTGAAATCTTGCATATTATTTAATTTCTGATTGTCTTGCAGCCAATCAAAATGAGACTAATCTCATTTTGTGGTTAAATTAAGTTATTGCTATGAAATGAAAACTTAATGTCTTTATTTTTATTTGATGAACATCTATTTGGCCTCGCATAATTCTAGGCTGAGGTGTAGTAGTTTGTAGTGGAAGGCGGTCACTCTATGCAATAGAAAAACAAATTTGACAAATTCGCGGTGATTAAGAAATACGTATTTTTAGTTCCATCACGTGACCATCAGATTGCCGCTCACACGATGGTTCATTTACATGCTCTGTGTTTATCGGGCTGCTTTTGATGAATGCCGAGCAGCCATACATGTGCAAAGCATGTATACAGGTATGAAGATGCCAATGTTGTTTTTTTTTTCACTGTTGGCTATAATTATAAGGTTTTACACCTTTCATCAACTTACCCAGGGGTCCCATGCCAAAATACTTCTCATACATATTGTTTAGCTCTTCCTCCAAATTTTGACACACGGGAAAATGCCCCTAAACCAATTAGATTTTGAGAACTTAGGCAGTGAAGCAGGCTACCTAATGTTTTAGGCCTCTCCTCTCAGGAAACAGGGTAATCTTACCCACCTGGCAACAGGCACAAAGTTTATACTTGAGTGGCTAAATTTCACCTACTTTGAGTCTACAAATGTATTTGTATCTATCTAAGCCTTTGAAATTCAAATCAAACCCCTTTCCTCCTCCCCATGGCCAGTTTTCTGATTTTAAGTAAATTTAAGAGACTACTTAAAATTGCTTAATTTTATGCCAGGTATTTTTGGCATCTTCATGCCTAGAAACCAACGTGTGAGCGCGACAATCCCTTGGTCACGTGACGGAACTGAAAGTAAGAGTTTATACGCAAATTACTGCATTTGGTTCCATTTTGCCTTCTTTTGTTCATACGTCAAAGGTGTCTGACCGAAGGGCAGTGAACTGTTTTTAATTTGCCCGATAATTTATTGGTAGGAGTGATGGGACTTGGGGCTCATTCAGTAAGGGTGTGCGGATTCGAATCTATAAGAGTATAATCTGAACTCGAATCCAGAGCTAAGATTGCGAAAAGGGGNAAAGGGGGGGGGGGATATTTTCTGGACTTCCTGCTTGTACTTCTTAGATTGTACATGTGATATCCTGCGAAAGAGACCCATATTTTGATACCGTATAGGGATTTCCTGTAAACCGAACCTTTTATTTTTCTCTCCTTTTTTTCTTTTCGTTTAAATTTCCCGTGAACCGATGGTAACGATTCCAGACCAATTTTAGGATTCGAATCCGGATTCGAGTCTTACCCATCACTGTCGTTTTCATTTAATGGCATAGTCTGACAGAGCCAAGGGAGCAAACTACATGACAGCCTTGTGCACTTGTATTACAGCAACTGTAAACTCGGTCCGGATTATAAACCAGTGGCCATATGCATAATCCATACGTTAATTAACGTACTGCGTTAACTACAGTGAACACTACTAATGTTTGGGGAGTTTCCCGTGGTTACCGCAATGCGTTAACTAACGCTTGGAATATGCATACGGCCACAGGTCAGGCCGATTACAGGCCACTTGATGATGAAATTTAATCTATAAAGACGAAATAATGAATGTTTTGCCTTAGTGAATGGGTTAATTTGTGGCCCGTGACAATTAGCATTGTGCTTGTTTGTTATTGTGAATATGAGATGATATTCAGCTGGTATATTTGATATATTGACTGGAAAAAAATTGTAAAAGTCGTAGTACTGTATATATTTAAAATGTGCGACAATTACTACAAGATGAGATGTCCTACTTAGTCTAGACAATATTTTTTGTCATAGTGAATCTTTCCCTGTCCTATTTAATCTAGACTTATTTTTTTTCCATAGTGAATCTTTCATACCTTCTTTTTCAACCACAACCCATGATGTACATGCATCTTTGGTTCTGTCAGTGACAAAATAGAATACAAGCAGTTGTTGTGGCATGCCTCTGGCCGGGACATGTGTCACTCATTTCATTTTCTGCCTGGCACAGATTGAACTGTACATCCAAAAGCTGAATATTAAGATTTGTTTCTGCACATGCAAAATCAGTATCAAGCTGATTGAAAGCGAAACAGAGGATCCCTGTCGCAAGCAGAAGCATATCGCAATGACGTGCATGTGATCGATCTACCTTTCTGAACGCCACATGTACACGTTTTCAAGCTATGGAGAAGAATGTTGTACTGTATTGTCAGGACATCACCCTGGCGTGGCATTGAGACCTTGCGCAGTTACGATGGGATCACTTGCCATCATAGGAGTTACATAACTCTGCATGTAATCGCTACTAAGGGTGCCTTCAGCACCAATACACTGAAGTAATGCTTATGCTGGTGAGAGATCCCACCGTTAAAGCTTTAGTTCTCAAATACAGTAAGAGATCGTACCGGGCGCTAGCTCTAAAGTATCATTACCACCAGGCGCATGGTTCGGGCCTAAAACGAGCATTTGTTTTTGTTTTTGTATGTGTAAGTGTGTACATATAGAAGTTTCGTACTATTATTATGTACTTAAGAAATAGCTGTGTGTTTGCTTTATAATGGGTCGAATGAATTGAAAAGGTATCCTTGAAATTTTGATAAAAGATTACTTCCCTTGTGTGTCTCTAACTTCCGATGAGTATGCAGGGACTGTTAATTCTGATGCACCTGATCTATTTTTGTTGCGTTAGTGATTGTTTCGCCTGCTACCATCAACAGTATTTATCGTCAGATTGTTTAGAAAATGATCTAAGTCAGACCTGGATGTTTGTAAAATAAGGGCATCATGTTCTTGATGAGATCAAGACTCATGTTGGCATGTTTAGAAACAAAAATTAAAATGCAATACTAATTTGTCGCCAAATCTGCAGTTGCAAAGCTATTCACTAACTCTCTCTTTTTTTTTCCTTTTTCTTTTTTTTTTGTTTTGCCATAAAAACATCTCGTCCGCGTCCTCTCTGACGTGTGAAAACTGACTTTGGTCATTTTCGAAATACAGTGACCTTATTTATATGAAATGCTATGCATGAATAATTTGTGTCATAACATCATTGAATTCACAATGTGGCGTTTATCATTGTTATTGTGTGTTCATGCCGATAGTATTTCATTTTTGCTTTGTTCATCTCTTGAGCAGGGACGTAGCGTCCATGTAATCTATGAATCTGAGATTACCAACATGTTATATATTTGCCTAGTACAGTTAAGGTAATCGTCAATGTGTTCTGAAATATTCAAACATCACCTCCGTCCTAGTTCACCCATGAACCGGATTTACAAGCATTGGCGATACGATTTGGTCAACGTTAGTGTTAGTTTTCTCCGCTGATAATCTGAGAGTCTAGACTATAGACTGTCTCACAGACTCAACGTTCTCATATCATTAGTGCAATGCATCCAAAGACAATGAAAAGAGAGAACCTTTTCTCAAAAAAGGCCAAGAATCTAAGAGAAACATTTGCTTACCCGCTGTTTAAATAGTGGTTTTGTTGGGTTTTTTTGTTTGTTTGTTTCTTTTCACGCAAGATCATTTTCGTGCACGACCTTCAATTTTTTTTTTCTCTCGGCCACTAGAAAATGATTGACTAGACCGTACCAGGGTCGGCACATCTGGCTCTTTTGGAGTCCAATCATTGACTCTCCATCACGCCCCCACCCCCTCGAGAAAAAAAAAAGAATATAAATGCTAAATTACCCAAAGAGTCATTCTCGCTACGCCCCTGCTCTTAAGTGTCAAAAACTGATGTGCCCATGCCCGTGTGTTAGACGAATCGTGTATTTAATTTTTCAGCTGTGAATAACCAAAGCATATCGATAGTGATGTGTAAAATTTAAAGCATGAGTATGCAACGTCCATCTGTTCTTGTGTGCCAAATTTCAGTCAGTTCCATCCAATGAAGGTAATAAACTTTGAAATTATGTAAACCTTTTTTTTGCCCTCCCATACGATTTGAATCACTGAAGGTGATAAACTTTGAAATTTGGTCAATTTGTTTTGCCCTCCCAGGCGGTTTGAATAATTGAAGGTAGTAAACTAGTATGAAATTAAGTAAAACTGTTTTGCTCTTCCAAACTATTTTAATCGCTGAAGGAACAAACTTTGAAATTAAGTAAACTTGTTTACCCTCCCCTTATCCCCTTTCCCCTCCCCTCCCGTCCGATATATATATTATCGGCTTGATATGACTTTGTTACTGACTTGCTATGATATATTTATTTTATCCATTGTCCTTGTATTCAGAGCNGTAACAAACTTTGAAATTAACGACCACGACAACAACAACAACGACTCAAAACAACAATATAATGACAAAAACAACACCCCAATAACAAAAACAGTAGCAACAAAAACACAACAGCAACAACAACAACAACAACAACAAAAGCAACAACAACAACAACAACGACGACGACGACGACGACGACGACAACAACAACAACAACAACAACAACAATGACTCAAAACAACTACGTAATGACAAAAACAACACCACAATAACGGAAACAGTAGCAAACGCCATGAGGGTTTATTTTTGATCACTACAATATCCCTCACGCTAGTGCCTGTAACAGTCGACAGTCTAATGAACATCTCAGAACACAGATGTAGCGCTCAGCTCTCTTAAATGTTGTGAAACCTGAGTCACGAAAGAGAGCCGTTAGCACTTTTTTATTGCTAAGCCCAACAACAACAACAACAACAACAACAACGACAACAACAACAACAACAACAACAACAACAACAACAACAACAACAACAACAACAATAACAACAACAACAGGAGCAGCAACAAAAACAACAACAACAACACAACAACAACAACAGGAGCAGCAACAACAATAACAACAACAACAATAACAACAGCAACAACAACAATAACAGAAGCAGCAGCAACAACAACAACCACAACGACAACAACAACGACTCAAAACAACAACATATTGACAATAACAACACCACAATAACAAAAATACAACAGCAACAGCAACAACAGCAACACCACAGCAACAACAACAATACAAAGACTGAAGCACTTATGACCTAGCGGAACCTCGGACTGAGTTCTTCTACATCTCGCCTGGGATTAGTCAATAAATTAGTTCACAGTGATGAGGATTCACCATAATACATCAACGCACCTTTACTCTTAGTCTATGGCTACTCGCACAAATCTCACAAGTCAAAATGTGATCATTCTCATACATTTAAGCCTTCTTCACGTTCATATTATCCTTAAACCACTCTCACAGACGGTGTATACTCCTTGTAATTCTGATCGGTTGGTGGTTGTTTTTTTTTTCATTTTGTCTTTTTCGCCAAACAATACTGGACTTTGTATCACAAGGTTCTATCTGGCTGAAAGCTTGTAGACAACTAATAATTGTGTTTGAGTTAGGATTTCACGATAAGGGCTAAAATGCATTTGTCCGATTGTAAGACGAAACTTACTGAGCCCAATTTTCCTAGCAGTTTTGCTAGGCCCAGTGGCGGATTTAATCATGGGCAGGATGGGCACGTGCTCAGGGTTCCGGGCTTGTGGAGGACCTTCTGTTAGAGGATGAAAAAAAAAATGTAGTGGAGATTTAACGAGGGGGGGAAACACAGAGAGAGAGAGAGAGAGAGAGAGAGAGAGAGAGAGANGAGAGAGAGAGAGAGAGAGAGAGAGAGAGAGAGAGAGAGAGAGAGAGAGAACAGGTGAGGGGGAAGATGGAAGGAGCCGCACAATGATCATTTTTTTTATTGATTAAATTGTTGCTACAATAGAATTTGTTCCAATCAAGAAATTCTTTCGATGTGGAAGAGAGCTCCCCATCATTCTAGCGCTCATGGCCCCCACGGAACCTAAATCCGCCCCTGGCTAGGCTCATCCACCGCAGCAAAGTTTGAGATTTGTTTGCTGGGAAGCACAGAGATGATATTTGAGAGTTTGCGCATTATCGACGAGATCTCTCACCATCGTAAGAATGACATCAGTGCATTGGTGCAGAATGCATTATCTAATGGCGTGCAGTTCTCTCAATGGTAAGAGAGATCCCACTGTCAATGCGTAAGTTCTCAGATAACGTGTAAAATATGAACTCTGTCCAAAGCTACCATCTCATCAGAGTTCCACAGGGGTTCACAGTCATGAGGATCTATATTGATAAAACGCTTCTGCCAAATTTGTGTCACAGGTTTCTTGAGAACTACGTAATGTAAAAACATGCGGTTTTCACCTAAATTCGTAGAAAAATACACAAAAAGTAGCTATACACATCAGTCCTCTTTATTTTTTTGACCCTTTTTAGAAAAAAAAAGATTGTGTATAGCAACGAAATACAATCTCCGATAGATCTTTTCACGTCCAATTTTTTCACGGAGTCTAATGCATTCGTCTATGATGCCTTTCGGTGCGCTAGGTATTCTTTCGCCGCTGGTGCGTTGCCTGCCTGCCCATTTGTAAAATGGGGTGTTAATCTTGTATTGAGATAACTCACTATTTGGGATACTGATAGACAGAACCCTTTCATATTTCAACAAGTGGTATGATATTATTGATGACAGTGATATGGGAAATCCTCGTCAATAATTTTGTTTGATGGACTGATCCCAGCCGAGGCTTAGACCGAAACATTCATTCTGAGACTCCGCCAAGCAATGAGTGCTTCTGTCTTTATTGAGGCTGGGATCGCCGATCATACTAAAAAACACTGACGATGATTCCTTTTCTCCTTCAATAACATATAGAGTAAGCACTATCATCTTTTATATATTTGGCAACTTAGAAACACATAATTATATGTCACTTTTCCGGACAAACTATCACAGCTACAAATTTCAAATCTGGTATGAGGATACGGAAAGATACACTGGTCATCATGACGGCCTTCGAGTTTTGTTATTTGGAATTTAATGAATTAAGAAAAAAAAATATTTCACAAAAAAATCCGGACCTTCTACGGCTATTGGCAATTTCGGTCTGGAAACGAAACAAACTTTCGCTAGCGGATGAAGTCATCAAAATTTCTCCATGCGGAAATAATCTACAGCGGGAACTACTTACGCCTGGGCGANGGGGGGGGGGGGGGGGGGGGGGGGGGGGGGGGGGGAGGAGATGGAGAGACATAAACAATAAAAAGACTGTTCAGTTGACTACTGGTATCATTCCCTCCCTTCCTCTTCTTTTCCCGGCAACGCAGGATACCTCAGACAGTAGATCTAGATTTTGTCAGTTTCTCACCTGTTTCAGGACTAGAAGTCAGTTGTGTTGCCATTGAATACTACGGCGCCCGGTGACTACATCAATGCAAAATAGTGTGTGCAGTATGCTCCTTGCTGCACCATTCTTGAATGTATGAAAAGCGGGTATTCCCTATGAGTGAATCCATTGCCGTGGCGAATAGTTACAAAACTGTTGCTTGCTGGTGCGTACTCAATAACAACATCTTGGATGTGTTTGTTATCTCCCCTGACAACTTGAATGTAGCGCGTTTTGATGACGTAACTGTCTAGACATGATGGCATGACTTTTTTTTATTTAGCACATCATGGGGTCACGTGATTTAGCGGATATTGGGATGAGCGAATCATGTGGAATTGGTGTAAGCAATCTCGGCTGGGATTCAAAGAGGACATTACACAGTCGTATGAATGAGAAAACATTTATTAGACTATGTCCTTTATAAGATTGTACCTTCCTTGTCCAATGCCCGATCTACAGCTGACTGATCAGGAATGTAGTTTCAGCGAAATGATATACAGTTACAGCAAAACAGATACACATATGCAGCGCCATAACATAGTATAATGTATCAGCGAAATAAATTGGGCGGAGCACTTCCAGCGCCAAATACACACAGTTTTAGCGTAGGTGGGAGGAGCTTAGTTACTCAAAAAAATAGGACAGGGTTTTAATTTGCATTTCTCTTGACTTACAGATTATGCATGGCCTTTTCTCGCTTTGTTTCTATAACTTTCAAACTGTCATTTTTCATCTTGAAGTGTGTCATGTAACGAGTGTAACTAGAGAAACGAAGTGTGTTTCATTAGTTTCAGTGTGAACACATTAATTTTACTTTTAGGCCCGTGAATAATCACACAGGATATACAGATGAACATGTACGAGAAATTAGGTATTTTCAGCTCCATCATGTGACCTAGGAATTCTTGCTCTCACGTTGGTTTGTTTACATGATCTGCTCATGCATGATTACTCGTCACTTATCAAAATAGCCTAGCAATCCCTAGATCACGTGGCGTAACTGAAAATACCTCATTGAACCACGACTCGTGAATGCTGCTGTCTATTTTTTACTCCACTCTTTGCGCTGTAACTGTATACTCTTATTTCTACGATAGAAATCAACATGTCATTGTATTCTGGCACTGCCTAGAGGTTCTGTACATGTCCCTCTATATCTTATCTGAGTGTTGTAGCTGCGGGGCATAACA
The DNA here is from genome assembly GCA_033807755.1 of Ellobium chinense. Taxonomy (NCBI): domain Eukaryota; kingdom Metazoa; phylum Mollusca; class Gastropoda; order Ellobiida; family Ellobiidae; genus Ellobium; species Ellobium chinense. Next base: position 1,489,744 of record JAWQUT010000144.1, on the reverse strand, counting down.
TTTCTGGCGCTGATACTTCAATCCCCAGACTGATCATAGCCCTCCAGTCTGTCTCTTCGCCACTGTTCTTATAAAAGGAATGTTATTTATACCACCTTTGTTCGTCCATGATCTATTCAGGCATTTCATATAATGGGTTTGTTTTTTTTTGGNGGTTTTTCGTCTTCGTTTGCCTGTTTCCTTCGACCTTTCCACAAACGGCCAATTTCTCCACTTCTGCTCGCCTTATCTACTGATAAGTCCAAAGAATTTTATCTCGTTCCACACACTTTTAATGTTCGCTGTGCTTCTGATATTTTGAGAACCCCTTCATTTGCTTTCTTCTTGGTCTAAGATTTTCTCGTTTTTTTCCGGAACAAACCACACTTTGATTACTTCTAGTCTAACTGTCAGCATAATATTCGTTACTGCAATTCCTACTTTTACATCCATAAACAAGAACAAAGTAAACAAGAACAAAGTAAACAAACTTCNCACGTTGGTTTGTTTACATGCTCTGCTCATGCATGATTGCTCGTCACTTATCAAAATAGCCTAGCAATCCCTAGATCACGTGGCGTAACTGAAAATACCTCACTTAACCACGACTCGTGAATGCTGCTGTCTATTTTTCACTTCGCTCTTTGCGCTGTAACTGTTTACTCTTATTTTTACAATAGAAATCAACATGTATTCTGGCACTGCCTAGGGGTTCTGTACTATATATCTATCTGTCCTTCGATATCTTATCTGAGTGTTGTAGCTGCGGGGCATAACATTTCTGGCGCTGATACTTTATTCCCCGGACTGGTCATGGCCCTCCAGTCTGTCTCTTCGCCACTGTTCTTATAAAAGGAATATTATTTACACCCCCTTTGTTCGTCCATGATTTATTCAGGCATTTCATATAATGGGTTTGGTTGTTGTTTGGTTTTTCGTCTTCGTTGGCCGGTTTCCTTCGACCTTTCCACAAACGGCCAATGTCTTCACTTCTGCTCGCCTTATCTACTGATAAGTCCAAAGAATTTTATCTCGTTCCACACACTCTTAAAGTGTTCGCTGTGCTTCTGATATTTTGAGACCCCTTCATTTGCTTTCTTCTTGGTCTAAGATTTTCTCGTTTTTTTCCGGAACAAACCACACTTTGATTACTTCTAGTCTAACTGTCAGCATAATATTCGTTACTGCACTTCCTACTTTTACATCCATAAACAAGAACAAAGTAAACAAGAACAAAGTAAACAAACTTCTTCAGATCACTCATATTGTGATGATTTTGAGTTTTTAAGTTTGGTTAATACTAAACTGTAATTTTTATGATGGGGTTGTCTTCGGAAAATGTCAAACTAAAATGCTCGTAATGTGTAAATATTAGACTGAAATAAATTTTCATAGTAGGGTTACTTTTGGCAAATGCTTTTAATATTTTAACATGGGATTAATTAAGTCTGGTAAACATCGCATTGTAATTTTCATGATGTGATTACGTTTGGTAATGTTAGTTGTAATTTTATATTGGGATTACGTTTGAGAAAACTGAAACTGTAATTTTTATGATGGGATTACGTTTTGTAATGTTTAGGTGTAATTGTTATGATGGGACTATGTTCGGTAAATTTTGAACTGTAATTTTCATGATGGGACTACGTTTGGTAAATTTTTAACTGCTAAGGGTTTCGTACGGTTGGTTCTCATCAAATTGTAATTTTCATGATTGTGTGGTATATGCTAAGCCGCAAATGTGAATGATGGTAAATTAGTTTTCCTTATATCATTCACAGAATATCGACGACAAGACAGACACAGGCCAGGATGGCAAGGCACGACATGTTAATCTCCCTTGTGGTTCTTTGCGTTTTCATCGTCACCAATATGGCTGATGATGTCACAGTCACCATTGGAGCCGAGGCCATCATCGCAACTACCATCGTTAATAGCGCAGCAAGTAGTGCCGCTTCCAAGAGCAGCCTGTTGAGAGTGGCCAGATCTGATGAGCAGAGACAAAGAGATTTCATCGAGTCTGTCATTGACAATGATTTGTCCTCGGACATGTGCAGAAATACTGTTAAAGCCCAGGTAAATTATGATACAAGTCTTCAGGACGACGGTTGCACACAGTTAGAAAACTTATATAATATGGTTTTGACGGTTTGCTCCCAAGATGACTACGATAAACTGTACAACGCCATTTGTGACTATAGTAATGACGACAGCATCACTGCATCAACGGTCAGGACTACTGAAACCATCACTGCTACCACCCTCACTCCGAGTACAAGTACTTCTGAAACTAGGACATATACTTCCGTTAAAACACCAATCACCAGTGCACCTTTAATAACGGACGCCCTCACAGACGAGCAGAAACAAAGAGATTTTATCAAATCTGTCATTGACAATGATTTGTCCACGGCCATGTGCAGAAATACAGTAAAAATCCAAGTAAATGATGATATGAGTCTTCAGGACGGTTGCGCAAAGCTAGAGACATATGAGCCACTGGTTTTGATGTTTTGCTCTGAAGAGGACTTCAGTAAACTGCACTATGCCATTTGTGAATATGCTAATGGTGACAGCAACCTTACAACCAGCACCATCTTCACTACTGGTACAAGCACACCCGTCAAAAGCACAAGTACTTCCTCTACGACCACACTCACTAGTCCTCCTGTAACCACACAGGCTGTCATAGACGAACAGAAACAACAAGAAATTGTGAAGTATATAATAGCACACGATTTGTCAAGTGATTCTTGCAAAAATACGATTCAAACTGCATTGCCTGATAATATTAGTCTTGCAGAGGGTTGTCAACTACTAGAGAAGGCCGAGGCAGCGTTTTCAGTCATAGGATGTTCGCCTGAGGACTACTCTAAGTTACACCAAGCTATTTGTGAATATGGTAATGTTATCAGCAACGTCACAATTCGCGCCATCACTGATAGTACAAGCACATTCGTCCAAAGCACAAGTACTTCCTCCCCTACCACACTCACTAGTACACCTTTAGTAACGGACACACTTATAGACGAGCAGGAACAAAGAGATTTTATCAAATCTGTCATTGACAATGATTTGTCCACGGGCATATGCAGAAATACTGTAAAACTCCAAGTAAATGATGATATGAGTCTTCAGGACGGTTGCGCAAAGCTAGAGCCACTGGTTGTGATGGTTTGCTCTGAAGAGGACTTCAGTAAACTGCACTATGCCATTTGTGAATATGCTGAAGGTGACAGCAACCTTACGACCCGCACCATCTTCACTACTGGTACAAGCACATCCGTCAAAAGCACAAGTACTTCCTCCACGACCACACTCACTAGTCCTCCTGTAACCACACAGGCTGTCATAGACGAACAGAAACAACAAGAAATTGTGAAGTTTATAATAGCGCACGATTTATCAAGTGACTCTTGCAAAAATACGATTCAAACTGCACTGCCTGATAATATTAGTCTTGCAGAGGGTTGTCAACTACTAGAGAAGGCCGAGGCAGCGTTTTCAGTCATAGGATGTTCGCCTGAGGACTACTCTAAGTTACATCGAGCTATTTGTGAACATGACAACATGGGTGTCAACATGATTACAAAAGTAGATACAACGACGACTCCACTGACATCTACTGTCATAGACGAAGAGAAACAACAAGAAATTGTGAGGGGTATCATTGAACACGACTTGTCCAATGACGCTTGCAAAATGACGATTCAAAATGCACTGCCGGAAAACATCACTCTTGCCAAGGGTTGTGAATTGCTAGAGAAGGCTGAAACAGCCTTCTCTATGATAGGATGTTTGCCTGAGGACTACTCTAAGTTACATCGAGCTATTTGTGAATATGACAACACGGGTGTGAACATGGCTACAAAAGTAGATACTACGACGACTCCACTGACATCTACTGTCATAGACGAAGAGAAACAACAAGAAATTGTGAAGGGTATCATTGAACACGACTTGTCCAATGACGCTTGCAAAATGACGATTCAAAATGCACTGCCGGAAAACATCACTCTTGCCAAGGGTTGTGAATTGCTAGAGAAGGCTGAAACAGCCTTCTCTATGATAGGATGTTTGCCTGAAGACTATACGAAACTGCACCAAGCGATCTGTGAATTTAATAGCACCAAGGGGACAGTTGCTGCTACTTCGCTCAGCAGCATGGGTACAGTCAGTACGCCAGTGTCTGCTATGACAAACCCTGCCTTCACTGTTACAGCTTCAGTGACAAGTGTTGTTACAGACGATCAAGAACAAAGGGACTACATCATAAATGTCATCGAGAACCATTTGTCCTCTGAAAATTGCAGGAATGTAGTCAGAATGCATGTGAACGAGAGCGAATCACTGGCGGATGCATGTAAAGACCTGGAAGGACTGAAGGAGCTAGTGGAAACTCTTTGTTCTGCGGATGACTACATTAAACTCCATCGTGCAACTTGTGGATACGAAGAGCTACAAAAACAAAGAGAATACATTAAGTCTGTTATCGAGAACGATTTGTCCTCGGTAACGTGCAAAAGTGTGGTAAAACCTAATGTGGACGATAATTTACCATTACTTGACGCTTGCAAGCAACTGGAAGACTTGAAGGACTTACTGGAGCAACTATGCACTGCTGATGACTATATCAAACTACACGGAGCAATTTGTGAAAATGGAGATGAACAAAACCAAAGGGATTACATAAAATTCATTATTGAGAACGATTTGCCATCTGGACCGTGTAGGACTGTAGTTGAAAGTCAAGTGGAGGACGATGTCTCTCTAATGGATGCGTGTGATAAGTTGGAAGGAATTAAGGATATTGTGGAGAAACTCTGCTCTATGGATAACTACATCAAACTGCACCAGGCGATCTGTGGTAGTACTACAGGCTCCAGTGCGATTACCAGCACAGATAAACCAGCTGTTACGGAACCCTCCATTAAAATAATCGAACAGAAACAGATAGAATATGCCAGATTCTTGATCGCTCACAACTTGTCCTCTTCTCAGTGTCACGAAACAATTGAGGCCGCTCTACCACCTGATATTACTCTTGAGAGGGGATGTATGTTACTGGAGCAAGCCAAACCACTAATGGCCAGCATTCAGTGCACGAGTGATGATTACAACATGCTACATAAGGCGATTTGTGAATTTACCTACAACGGCTGCGGTAGTTTGGTCATGGGTTTTGATTTAGACAAGTGGCAAGAACATGTATTCACTATGGCAGACACCAGTTTGTCTCCAAATTGTTCACTTCTCTTTCTAGCAGAGTACGACACTAGTCTCAGTCCAGAAGAAGCCTGCGAGGCGTTGACATCTCAACGTCAATCCATGGTAAATGCATCAGTGTGTACAGACGAAGATTTCAACGAGGTGTACGCTGCCTTGTGCGAGTATAAGAACAAAACTGAGCAGAAAGCATTAGAGGACGCTCAGATGGTTATTGATACACAGATCGAATATGGATGTAGGTCGATGATACGGCGTCAGGAGGCTTTCAGCAATAACCTAGATGAGGCATGTCACATCCTGAATGAGGTTGGTGGTTGGCTGACCTCTGAAGAAGATTGCAGTAAACAGGATGTGAGACTGTTGGTAAATACCTTCTGTTACCGGGGAGCCAACTGCACTGACCCCTCAGAGGAGGGAGATAACTTCGACACGAAAACGAGGGACGGTCGTGTCAAGTCGGCTATTAATAAACTATCGGAAACGTGTAACCAAGAACTGATCACTGTGGTCAACGAGTTGGTCACACCAGCAGAGAAAGCCTGTGAAACCTTGGAATCGAGCAAGGCGTCGCTTGTGAATGGAAAGATTTGCACGGAACTAGATATGGTAACACTGGAACTGTCTGTCTGTGATGAAACTCCGGAGGGTGTTGATATGAGCGCCGTGGACGATTTACGAGAGAAGACCTTGTCTATCATGTGGGAGGATCTGTCATCAACATGTCACGATTATTTCTGGCCCCAAGCTTCCGAGTACCTGAAGAACTTGAAAGACGGTTGCGACCATCTGAACCAGTCCGAATTTGCCCTTCTCAGAGGGGGGACTTGCACTCAGGAGGACTTTGACATGTTACAGGACTCAGTCTGTGCAACGTCTTTATCTGACACTGAAAAGAACGAAAAGGCACAGCGCGAAGAGATTGAACAAGTAGTCCATAACGATGTAACAGCAGTGTGCCAGGAAACCATGGTGCCGCAGATTGAGGCCCGCAAATACCATCCGTTGAAGGAAACTTGTGAGTATCTGGAAGGCAGCAAGAATATGCTGCTCGATGGTGGCGTATGTACAACGGACGATTACGGTAAGCTTCACAAGGCTATCTGTCAAGGTCTGCCTGGAGGCACAGGGACACTAAATTGCAGCTTAGTTACCATTGTGATCTTCTCTCTCAGTTCTTGTCTGAGCAGAATTTTATAAAAAAGTCCTGGCGCTAATAGCTGTTACTGTTGTTAAGCCCTGGCCCCTTCGCTACGTCATAGTTTATCAAGAAATAATAATAATAATAATGATAATGATAATAATAATAATAATGCCGTTTATAAATCTCGTATCCAGGCTAATGCCTACTGACGCGACTTCACACTGTTATTACCCCCAGCAGGCCTGATCACTCAAGGACTTTCTCAGATCTCTGGGGAGCATACAGTGGCGCTGCCATTTACAAGTGCTGATCACTAACATTCTGACAATATATTCCACTGCCTATAGCCAAGTAACCATTTTACAGACTGGTGGACTGAGGAAAATGTGAATGAAATGGTTTCCCAAGGCACTTACAACATGACCGTGGTTGGGAATCGAACCCATGACTTTTAGATCTTGAGTCCAACGCCTTAACCGTTCAGCCATGTTGGTCCACAGTGCTGGTGTCACCAAATTACAGGAGCTCATAAGCCTGTACATAGAAAAGTTCATTATCTGATGATCAGATTTCACAGAAGATTTGAAATATGATGTTTGCAACTAATGCACTGTTGTTGTTGGCCAGTTTGATGTGCTCATGAAAACGCAAAGTGCATTAAATAAACATAAGGCCAAATCCACCATTGCGTTTTCATGAAAAAAATAACTCAAATGTTAATTTTTTTAACGAAAAAAAAAAGGCAGGAGTTTTGTGCAGTACACGAAGTTTGTAATTTTTTACACATATGAGCCAAGTGATTGCGTTTTTCACGAGAAACGCAGCTGCACAAAGTCGCGCCTAACAAAATAATACATACAGCTGGTCCCTAAAACTTGAAGCCATCAAAAGGAGTGACATGAACTTGTTCATAATATCTCGTTTTTGAGATGTCCGGATTCCTGAATGAAAGTAATCATCGTCCGGAGACCTGAACAGTACAGTGGGTGTGTGAGTAATTCTGGTATATTATAAGGTTGAGTGACAAACCTATGACAATGACAATGATAATGACAGTGACAATGACACTGGCATTGATTATGACAATGATAATGACACTTGCACTGATTTAGACAATGGTAATGACAGTGACAATGTCACTGGCAATGATTATGACAATGGTAATGACAGTGACAATGACACTGGCAATGATTATGACAATGGTAATGACAGTGACAATGACACTGGCACTGATTATGACAATGGTAATGACAGTGACAATGACACTGGCAATGATTATGACAATGGTAATGACAATGACATTGACACTGGCAATGATTATGACAATGGTAATGACAGTGACAATGACACTGGCAATGATTATGTCAATGACAACGACACATGACACTGGCACTGATTATGACAATGACCGTGACAGTGACAGTGACAATTACAATGACAGTGACTCTTTGCCTGCAGTCCTTTAACAAAGGAATATGCACATAATGTAGAGCATTACAATATAAAGAAGATTGAAAATTTAAAAAAACACAAACATGCATGCTCACATACTTCAGGTTCTCTTGCAAACAGTTTCATTAATTTTGATACAAGAACTGCTAATCTGCTGATTATTTTATAGTTTGTGATGTCAAATTGTGCTTTTGTTTTAAAGAAATGTGAGCAGTTATAGAAGTCGGGTTTTAAATGATAATGATAATAATGATAATGCGATTTATAAGTCTCATATCTAAGCTAATGCCCGCTCACGACGACTTCACACTATTGTGAAAATTGTGGATGAAACGCTTTCCTAAGGCACTAACATCACGACAGTGGTCGAGAATGGAACCCACGACTTTTAGATCTTGAGTCCAGTGCCGCATCCATTCGACTAAGCTGCTCCACTTTGGAGTCTGGAAGTCGTGGGGTCTGTTGCAGTTGGCATTGATCACAACAATTACATGCATAAATAAACTAACAAAAAAGAACACAGCTTCTGATCTATGAAAAAGCCATGGCAAAAGCTTTAGAGGACACTTGTGATCATAGTATTGTTTCTCCTCTCTCTTTCTTATCCTGTGCCCCTTTCAAAGAGAACCCGATAATATCCATATAATAAATTCCTAAAATTGTTATATAAAATCATAGCCTCCCAAATACGTCGGATTAATACAAGAATCATCCTATATATCCGTGTCTTTTTCTTCTTTCATACTCACCTCTGTTTCCATTTATCCCGCATGTTAAACAGCGAAATGAAAATGTACCAAACTAATTTGTGCCTTAATATATATATTCATTGATTAAACTTTAGACCACAGAAACACTGTGACATTTTAAGTACTTTTAATTCAAATGTTTAACTGAACTGAAAATGAAACGTGAAGAGAACGATGACAAGTGATAAGAAAGACAGATTAATTTTTTTTTTGTGTTTTTTAAATCTAAACAGAGGGAAACCCCAAGGCAGTGAAAATAGTTACAGAAAAAACGACGTCACATATTCATACGCCTAGACGTTTCCAAGGCTTCCAATCAAAGTATTCGTAAACAGGTCAAAGGTCAAATTTAGTAACGTGTGACATACCAAAAACTTATTACACACTTTTATGTCACCGGAAATAGGCTCTGTTAATATGATAAATGTGAATATGACATATCTGTGCAATGTTCATTTACTTTGTTGCTGTATAATTATGTATTATTATGTATTGCTTGCCCATGCATCACAGCTATGGTCTGGGGTTTCCATGAATATTCTTGTTAAACTTGTTATACTGTAGATATTAGGCCTATCAGCTGCTTCCTATTTTTTTTTTTTCATTTCTATTTGAAGCGTTATGTTTGAAGTAAAGTACATTTTGTGATTAGAGATCAATGTTATGTATTTACATGTATGATATGTACTGATTCGTCATGTTTGTATTATGAATGAGATATATGGCTTTGTAAAGCAGTATCTCTACAGGGTCAGTGAAAGTCCTAGTTTCTACTTTTTTTCTTTCTATTTTATACAAGGACAATACAGCTTAAAACTGTGTATGTATACATGGACTCCTGTGCTTAGGCCAGTCGTGTATGACATACCAGCGCAGCGGTGCACATGCAAATGACTACAAACTCAGCGTCAAGCCCTATCGTTTTTTGGCATCTTTGAATAATCATCCATATATCTTGCAGCCTTAAAGGCAATCCACTACTCTCGCCTTGAAGAGTATGGTGCACTACTGTGGTCACTGCCTTTTTTCCAATTCAATAGACTTTACATGCAAAATTGTGCACCAGAGTGCTGGACAACGCATTTTTTTTCTGTTGTGGATGGTGATCTTAGGAAAATGCTATCTCAAAATACATTCGTTACTTCACAACCTGATTTCACACATGAATCAAAGATACCTTAAGGTACATAGTTACAGAGGGGTTTTCAATATAATGTGGTGTTTCTCAAAATAAAATTAGGCGGAGCTAAGGGGAAAGGCTGTCTCTCAAAATAACAGAACGAGAATGAACTTCACAAATATGAAATGCTTCTGTAAGTACGTGCATTACTCTGTCTCAGATACGTGTGTGAAATCTTATNTGTGGACCCCCCCCCCCCTTACACACACACACACACAAACTCAGATAGATAGATAGATAGATAGATAGATAGATAGATAGATAGATAGATAGATGATAGATAGATAGATAGATAGATAGATAGATAGATAGATAGATAGATAGATAGATTTGTTGATTGATTGATTGATATTTTTGCTTTATAATTTATTGATTGGTGAATTTTTGTTTGATGTTTAATCGGTAGGGTCATTTGTTACTATATAACCCCACATATCACTTTGTGGTTTGGGCTTTTTGTCAGTAAACCTTGTTCAGATACTAAGAACGCCTTGTAACGCCACTCACTTCCGGCGAGTGAGCAAGGGGGGTTAACTCTTTCATACACTTGGCTTATAAGGTTACAGACCTGTAATAGGATTGGGCCCTTTTTTCCTCTATGGGCTATATTAACATTTTGAGCTGCCCTCTGAACCCAAAGTTTTAGCTTTCACCCAGACCCATACCAGATTGAAGCTCATTATGTGGCCCAAATTTTAAGACTTACCCAACCCTAGCAAGCCCATTGAAATTTTGAGCTTGGTTGCTATTTGTAAACAGACCCTACATTTTTCACTGGTCAATGCCAAACCCCTCCTCTTCCGCCTGAGCACACCCTTGACCTGGCAGTTCCAGCCCAGGGCTAAATAGTGCCTGGTAAAATAAAGTAAAATGGACACAGATTCCCATGATATCAAAATTTCCCCCCTGGAGCCCTTATTACTGGAAGCAGGGCATGCCAAAAGAGGGAAAAGGGGAGATGAAATATACCCCCTAAGTTCTAGGACCACAAAGTGAAAGTACAATTACAGGCCTGTAACCATAAATAGAGCCAGAGAATAAATGACAATCACTATGTATCAGCTTTCATTCAGCTTGATCTGCTATATGCTTTAACGCTTTTTGTTCCCCGCAATATACATAAAATATGTACACAATATATCGTCGCCTGGGATTTGTACTGTCGTAAGTCTATTTATGACTTTAAGGACTTAATACAGTATTATTTCCAAACGGCGATATGGCGACTGGTTGAATATTTTCTGTGAATTATGTGATGTGATCTGTAACTTTGCTTATTGGCTTTGCTATACTGCATCATACATTATTCAACGCTAGCCTTATTTCATAACTAGACTTGTGACCGTATGCATAATCTTTGTGTCAATTATGGTGAACATTATTGGGGGTTTCCCGTAGTTATCACAATGTGTAAATTAGTGCAAGGATTATGCAGACGCCTACTGGAGAGGATCCATAGCTTATTATAATATGTATCTGCATAGTCGAGAGCGATATTATTTTTGGGGACTTGCATAGAAAATGATTTTTGTGCCTCTTCGTTGTTTTTTAGATGGAGTTGGAAACCTTCATGCTTATATAAATTCATCAACTTTTTCATGTCACCAGCCCGCGACTTTGTTTATTGTTGACGATGTTGTTATATACTGCTATTAATAATCCGGTTTTAAAGTGGCGATCTGTTTTTCATCTGACCCAATACTATATAACTGAAAATGAAATTCTATGGCTTTCACCGAGCTGTTTCATGGGGCAAAACTTGCAAATTTTTTTTTTAATAAGGATACTATATTTTTGGGATAATTTGAATTGTTGTTTTTTCTTCTAAGGGGATGGAGGAGAAGTGGTCAGTATACATAGTCCGTGTTAAAATAAACATTCGTGTTCCAAAAACTTGAAGACAAACATACGACCTTATCCGTGAAAGTCACTGACGATAATATGATTGTATTCTAAAGGCGGATCCCTGATGATTCCCTTGAAATATGTCATGAGAACAAAGTGATTTTGATTGTGTTCATTTATGATTTCTATGCAGGCAAAACTGGTCAGATGTGAGGAAAATTTTATCTGAGAAAATAACGGCGTCCTCCTGATCGTACTGTCAAATAAACGGGTGGTAGAAAGGAAAACACTGCCATGGTCATGATTATGGTACAACTGACTCCGCTTAAAGGCACCTCCATGGAAATGTGGAAAAGTTGCAATTAATAAAGGTATGAGATTAAGCGTTGCTTTTTCTTTTTTCATATATTTTGGTCTAAGTTGCTTAATATCGAGATAGTGATGATAAATACTTTAAATATTTAATTTTCTGAATGTGTTGCTATGAAATAAGATGTGCAGTAAACAGGATATCACTTAAGCGGAGTTAGGTGTACCTGGAACCACCAGTCGGACTGCCATAGACCGCCACATGATCTTTCTGTTTAACAGCGCTGGTTTAACCTGTTTTTCTGTACAATATATAATGTTGGCTTATCATACAGAACTGTTGAATCAAACCTTGTGATACATACATTCTACAGAAAGTGCTTTCTTGAGCTTACTTCTTTTCCCGAACAGAGAGCTTTTAATTAAATGGGCTGATCTCTTTCGCACCGTTATGGCAGAGAAAGACATGGGCATACAGTCTTTCCTGGTTTTGCGACTCTTTTACCTGTTATGAACTAGATATAAAATTCACATCTGATTCTAGTTTTTAAAGTGCAATTTTATCGTTACACCAAGATATGCCCAGTGCGCATGCCTAAATCAGCCACAAAGGTCCGTAACAGATCCCAACTTGAGAATGAAAGCTCTCTAATGTTCTAAAGACTCGTAGCGCAGTAATCTCTCTATGCAAATTAAACAGTGAACATGATATGTAATTTGGACAGTTGTTATTTATGCCTTGCATCCAGTCAAAATGAGGCTTAAGTCGGCTTGTGATTTAATCGAGTTTGTATCACATGAAGACATAGTGTGTGTAGGACTTTCATTTCGTGGGGAAAAAAAGTGAACTGACGTCATTCTGACCCGAGATACAATCGTTCAGTTGTTTGAAGTGGGGCAATTCCACAGATATTGTCCTGTCAGTTACTGTAGCAACCAGCTAGGCTGAAATGACACCGGTGCATTTTCACACAGATCTGTTGCTATTGTCACAAACAAACAAATAAATGAAAGCTGGCCAAAACTACACAGAATAACACTTATTTTTTTTTTGGTAACTGGCCGGACAGATTACATGGAATTACCCAGTGGATGAAATGCGATTAAATAACAATTTTCTACTGTATAAATGTATCTTATATGTGAAGGGCTTCATGGCAAAACGCCTTATACACCATTCGGGGGTTGTGGCAAAACAGACCAGATTCAAAGCATATTTTTGTGTGAAAGGCGAAATTCAAGTCTTAAATAATATAGATCACATTATATTGTCCTTCTATGGAATGGAAATATACATGTATACTAAATACTTCTACTGCAACATGAAGTATGTAGAATAAGCTAAAAATTCATATTGGTGGATAACGCGTTTTGCCATGAAACCCTTCATGTCTCACATTAACTCTGATTTTCCACAGTAATTGACTGTTTGCTATAAAAATCAATGTTTGTGTGTATAGAAATGATTTGACTCTAGGTTTCAGTAACAAAAACAAATTGATACCAGATGGCCGTATCCACTTCCGGGGCCAGATATCTCTTTTCCTACCTTAGCGACATAAATATTTTCTTTACTGGCTGCTAAACATCTTGAAAATGGCCAGTGAAAGAGTTATGGAATCGGTATGAAAGTGATCTTCTGTGCTACGATTATATTTACGAAGATGACGCAGGACATAATATTAAAGAGTTTTCTTTATAGGGTATTGACATCTAAGCTCACAAATAATCAGTCTAAAGAAATAATGCCCTATGGGTCTGAGTTCACTGTGGTAATGTTAAAAACTATAAGGGGAATTGATTGAGAAGGGAACATGTATGATAGAAATAAACTGAGTTACATGCCTTGATGGAAGAGAGTGAGAGCCCTTGGAGGAAGTGAAAGAGTAAAAATGACAGTTAGGGCGAAGTTTGTTTTTGTTTACATCATGGTGCCGAAACCCGAAATTCAATGAACATATTCTTCCTAAAAAATCACTTTTGATATTCCAACAGCTGTCTTTATCACATATGTTTATTGTTTATGAAAGCTGTAAACTGTATCTGCAATATAGCCAGCAATGTGTACTCACCTCTACAATCTTTAAGAGCAGAACCTTACGATGGCAAGACAGGACAAAACGTTGCTGTCGATGTCGAATCTGGAGTGAGCTGGTTCTACCGGTTCTTATCCCTGGAGACCAGTGCTTTCGGAGAAATTTGGGCTGTTGCTTCTTTAGGGCTTTATGGTGGGGTGTTTATTTTGGGAGGGNGGGGGGGGGGGGGGGGGGGGGGGGGGGGGAGTTGGTTAAGGGAGAGAGAGGAGGAAGGGTGAAGGATTCGGGATGTGGGGGGAGATGACGACATGAGATCTTAATCCCTTATTATCTATGCATCAGTTTGTGTTGCCAACTTGATCTTAACGCCAGGTAATGCTACATGAGTTTGCCCATCTCTGTCACACCTGGAATACATCCGAACTTGACGAAAAAAAAAGCTCTCTATTGCTTTGGCTAACCATCGTATGTTTCATGGTCTCTCATAAGCACTGAATGAAATGCTAGTTCGTTAGCCAGCTGAAGTTCAGAGATTTACAATGACCTTTGACTTTATTCTTGGAAGGTGGTATAACATTTGTTTTTTTACCTTGAGCTGAGAGCATACAGGTGTAAAGATATGTAAATCTAAATTGGGTGGTAGTGTGAAAATATTCCCGTTGTATTCTGAAGCTCCACAAAAATGTCTTGATACCACTCACTGGTCATTGGAAAGATTATTTCGACCGCGAACTCTTTGAATTTGTTAGTGAAAATAGCAGCACAAGCTCTGTGATCAATTTGTTGTTGTTGTTGTTGTTGTTGTTGTTGTTGTTGTTGTTGTTGTTATTATTATTATTGTTGTTGTGTTTGCATGATCACTATTTATACTCCGGTAATTACATCACTCTGTTGAGCAGTCAAGCTTTTCTTTAGAGAACGCAATATCAAGTTTGATTGACCTTACCCAGCCTTTGGTTTATATGATTGTGTGCGTGACTGGGAGGAGGTGGTGTGAATGTTCAGTTTTGCTTCTAAACCTTATCCATCCAACAAAATAAAAGCTTCAAAGCAATAAGTTTGACTATGTCAATAACAGTCAGTGTTTGAATAAAAATAAAAAGCCCGATGATACATTCTAGAAGTCCAAAGCTACAGACAAAGAGAGAGCTAGATAGACTAGTGTGCAGGGACTTTGAGAGTATTTGTTTGTATCGTCTTTGTACTTTCATTTCCATTTAAATCAGCACAGTAATATTTTTAGGTTTGGTGTGTGTGTNGGGGGGGGGGGGGGTGGAGGATTGGAAAAAGGAGGAGGAGGAAGGCCATGAAATCGTGATGTGTATTTTGTTTCCTTGAATTGTGAACCCGTTACAAATAACCATTCATGAAAATCAGTATGGACATTTAAATGTAGCTCAAGTGGAATTTAGGTACAGTAATATTTTCAAGCATGTGCTACATCTTTCTAGTGCTATGCCTTAGTGAAATCTCTTTCCAGTGCCTTCAACTGATGTCCACATAAAGGTCATCTGTATGTCTGATAATTTCTTTTGAATAATACAAAACTTTTATTTATAATACAAAGTCTTGATTGTCATTATTAGTCCTGTCGGTGTGGTCTGTAATGATTATTGTCCGCTTCATCATCATTTTCTTTCTCATTGTCGTCATCATTATCATCATCGTCATTATCATTAAAGTTAAATATGATTCTGCCCAATGACACAAAACTTTTTGAAAAATTTATAATAAATTTATTAAACAAATAGTCGACGTTTCGTGTTAAACACGTGATGATGATGATGATGGGGAGGAGGAGGAGGAGGAGGAGGAGGAGGAAATTTTCGAATGCACAATTTGAAAGTGTCTCCTATTTTGAAAATGATGATGAAAATGGATTGGTGGTGATTGTGTTTTTAAAAGTTGTTAATTTTAAAACTCTTGACTGATGTGGTGGTGGTTGTGATGATGACAGTGAGAATGGTATCGATGATAGTAGTGATAATATGATGATTACGGTTATGGTGGGCAACAGGACTGCTTGTTTCACTCACTCGGATGAACTGGCAGTGGAAGAGCGTAGTGTGCCTGAGAGCTAGGCCTACCTCCAGCGTATTGTATTCGTCCAAAGAGTAAGGGCAGGCAATCTCACTCTTCGGTTGATCATATAATTCTGTGAATTGTCTCCCATGAATAACGAAAGGTCTTTGGGTCTTTGACACCTATTGTTTTTTCTTCTTTTAGCCCTATTAACATTTTGTGTTATTCTAAATATACCACTGTGATTTCGGATAATTTCTTCCATGGAGGTTAAAGTACTTCTTTTGCCCGATCTTTTAACGGGAAGAAAAAGGGGGGTCAACGCCCAAAATTTTTCACAAATGTCTTTTGAAAAAGATCACCTCAAATTCTGATTTGGTCCCCAATTTTTCATTTGGCTGGTTTTGACAGCGTGCGAATACATAGACCTGCACACTTTATTTTTTTTATCCAGAAGGTTCAAATTGTACTGTACCTGTAACTTTAAAATTGGATGCTTTATTTAGATCACAGGTCATTTTACATATTTCTACACCCTGACACTGGCTGGCAGGGCCCCAAAAAGAGGGGGATTTTATATATTAGCGGATTAATTCGGTTGTACACAATGAGTGATTTGCCCCTCTAATAGGTGCCAAGAACCGAAACCTGACATCTGCTCAGTATCATTCGACAATGATTTCTTTATTCAGAGACAAACGAAAAATAACTTCAATCTCAAGCGTCGAAGACATCAAAATCCTAGTATGTGCTGACGAAGCTACGAGGGGGAGGGAGGGGGAAAGGAGGTTGGAAATGAACAAGATGCAAGTTTAGACAGTATGGGTAAAGTACACTATATAATTTCTATAAGAAAAGCGCACACGTGTTCCGCTTTGGTGGAAAGCACATGAAATCAGCGAGGCGTGGTCGAGTGAAATTTCCTCGTGGTGGGAGGAGGATCTATGTTTTTATGTCACAGGTAAAAAGAACTGAACCATCTCAGGCAAGGAAGAAAAACTGAGAACAAAAGTAGATCTAGGTTGTCGTTAATCGCCTCAGTCGCGTTAATAAACAAAGTAGTCAGTCAGTCAAATACGTGTGTTGTACCATTACCATAGAGACTCGAATATTACGATCACTTACAGTGTTTCGATCATGGTGAAAGCCTGGAAATGTGAATGAACTATATAGACAGGTTTGAGGTTTGTTTTTTTTTTTGGTGCTTGCAGCTGCTCGAAAAGGGAGGGGAGGGTCCTTTTATTCTATGGGTGGTCCATAGTAAAGAAAGTATTAGACAAGTCAAGATAACTGCGACTAATGCGGAGGAGCAAAGAAATAATGCACTGACTTTCGAATGGTGTTTGTTTTGCTTATAGTTTTGCTTCATTCATAAACATACACACCACCGTTAATTTTTGCCACATCCCCCTTCAACACAAGATCATTGAAAAAAGTTCTACAAACAAATTTGAAACCGCAGGTTGTTGCCGCCTTTTGCCGAATTCTCACTTCCGGTCTTCGCAAAAGTGGTATTTTTTCTAATAAACTTTCAGTAGCTGCGCACACGTCTTCACTGTGACTAACCCACAACAACCAAATAAATACTCCTGAAAGTCTACTCCATAGACCGCTCTTAATTAGTTAGCTGTAATAATTGCAATAAGGCTCACTTCCGCTTTAAACAAAATGGTGGTGTGGTTGCGTCATCAAATCTTATTTCCGAAAGTTAAAGATGCCTCATTCAGTAAAAGTCAATGTAACAGACATATCGACAGTCATATTTCTCTGACAAGGGGAAAAAATAGCGTTAAGTGATTATTGCTGGAGTTGCGACTTGCAATGCTCAAATGATCATGCGTTCTTAACAGCTGAGAATGGTCTACTGGAGAGACAGTATATTCAGTTATGCAGCTTTTTCCCTCATAGTCATCATGATAGATACTATTTCTGTGACACATCGCTGTTTGAATGTCTATGCAATGGAAGTTATGTATGATTTCCTGATTTGAATCAAGAGTTGAAGACGGGACGAGGAGATCTATTTGTCACAATAATCTATGGGTAGGAGATGTACTAACAAGCACTGCGGGTAAGTGTCCGTAGTTATTTGATATGCCATAGATCTGTGTAGATGATTATTCCTTAAAGAAATGTACATAACAGTCAAATTTCTCTGGTTTTATGTTCAGTTAAGTCCGTTTACTTAATACATGTACGTACTTTATTAAAATAAAATTTATTTATCAGAGTACTTTACGTCTGCTCTTACGACTGAAAGGGTTAAGAAATTAAAATGTGCACACGACGTATCTACGATAGGTCTATAGAGTTCGCATTTAGTGTGCATAAATTTGCACAATTTTGCAACATGCAGAGACATTCTTAAGAAATGTAGCCAGGGGTAACCAGTACTCCACAGCAAACTAAATAGTTACGCCACTGCCAGTTATGAAGTCTGTGTCACGTGATGACATTTATTTTGTTATAATGGCTACGACACTCATGATGTTTATACTTCCTTTTGTCTTTCTGTCTTGAGCCTTTCTTTCAATCCTAGGAATGAACACACCCAGCCATACCTGATGGTTTTAGCAATGTGTGTTGTATTTCAGTAAGTTCAGACCGCAATAAATGACAGTATGTGAATAATATTAAATTTTAATAAAAGTGACGGACATGTCTGACAAGTCATTCTCAAACCATTCATTGTGTTCCTCGGTTGCTCTATTTCTGTTTCTATCGGTTGTTCTATTTCTGTTTCTATTTCTGTTTCTATTTCTGTTTCTATTTCTGTTTCTATTTCTGTTTTCTATTTCTGTTTCTATTTCTGTTTCTATTTCTGTTTCTATTTCTGTCTCTATTTCTGTTTCTATTTCTGTTTCTATTTCTGTTTCTATTTCTGTTTCTATTTCTGTTTCTATTTCTGGCCCTCAGACTTCTATTCATTGGTTGTTCTATGTATGTCTGTTGTTTCACTTGTAGGCCCTGAGGATGATTGTGCCCAGACACGAAACGTTGACTATCTTTTTAAATAAACTAATCATATATTTTTCAAAAGTTTTGCGTCAAATTTGAACAGAACCATACTTAATTTCTGTGACAAATCATTAAAAATTATATCCTGACAATATCATCCTTTCTTCGAATGGCAGTGACACACCTAGGACTATTAAATAGTGACTTTCTTGTACGAAACATACCAACAGTAGATAACAAAGCACCGGGAAGACCGTGAACTCTTATCAAAGAATACAATCTTTCAAGCTCGTTTCAACAAATTTAAAATAATACTTGACGGTAACATAAGAACTAAAACTTGGTATTTAAGAATATAAAGTGTCTTTAAATGGACAAGCCAAGGCCGTTACAAAATTCATCATCGCTCAGAACGGCGGAATATCAAATTTCATGGGTGGAGGTGTCTTCAGTATAAAATGTACAGTCGTGACATGAATGCTTCCCCTTAGTTTTACTGTAGCCTCAAACTCCACCATTGTATTCTCAGTGATCTCCTTCTCTCTGTCTCTCTCTGTCTCTGTCTCTGTCTCTCCCTCTCTCTCTCTCTCTCCGCTCTCTCTCTCTCTCTCTCTCCCCCACCTCTCTCTCTCCCTTTCCCCGCTCTCTCTCTCTCCCCTCCTTCTCTCTCTCCTCTCTTCCACGCACACATTCACACACATATACACAGACACTTACACAGACACACACACACACACACACACACACACACACACACACATACACACACACACACACACACACTTACACACACACACACACACACACACACATACACACACACACACACACACACACACACACACACACACACACACACACACACACACACACACACACATACACACACACACACACACACACACACAGGGAGAAAAGAGAATAGGAAAGGAGATAAGAAAATGGGGGTGGCTCCCCACAGGATGGTTTATGATTATTTTTTTTGTGTAGGTGGGAGATGGAAGAGAAAATCAGGTAGTTACAGCTTTGTTGAAAATGTATAATTATATAAAAACATAAACACCGGATTATTATAAAGATGTGCCGGGCTCTTCTGTATCGCTATTAGTCATCTCTTAAATTTTCGCGTTTGACCTGTTCACCATTATAATCCAGCTCGCTGGCCCAGGGAGTCAATCCACCTGTTGACGACACATTACGCCTTTGATCACTTCAACAATCTTTCGTTCCATTGTCTGTCCACACACACACACACACACACACACACACACACACACACACACACACACACACACACACACACACACACACACTTGTCGCCTCATTATGCAATTTGTCCATACACAAGAAGGATTCGCTCGGCTGAGTTTTAGCGACATGAAACGCCCAAAGAAAAGGTAAGTTCATGGCCTGTGGGTAAACGGATGTAGGGTGGCACATAACAGCGATACAGAATTAAGAGTTGTTACTTTCAGTATTTAAGTTGGTTGTTAAGTTAGTCACTCGGAACACGCGCCAGGGCAAGCCTTGGGAACTGGATCCTTAATTTTTATGTTATCATTCTTAAAACTACTGTGTAAGTAAACCAGTTAATATAGTCTTTAACAATTATAGTGCGTTCACTAACTAAAGAAGTGACAAAATTTCTTAAAAGCTTCTCTGTTTTTCTTATTGAATGGATTGTTTGCAAATTTTGCATAGGCTTCTAAACCAATAGACGTCTATGTCTTAACATAAAATATGTTTGTTTTTCACACCGTTTCTGTGCCTGTGGTAGACGTTTTATTTTCATAAACATTTTGAGATAAACGATAATAGGTTAGTTTCCCAAACATGTATAGTTGCACAGCATGAAACTTAAAATTTAATATAAACATTACAGAAAACGTATTGATGTAAACTTCTTAAAAGCAACGGGCGTATAAAGGATATTCAAGAACCGCGTTAGAGACATTTACTTAAAGACAACGAAGCAATGCAACATTATTTAAATTTCATGGACGACAGCAGCGTAGACAGTGAATGTCCATTGGCAGTTCGAAAGTCAACACCATTTGTTTTTGATATCTAATAATAGAACTGCGTTCAACAGCGCCAACAGTTATCAAGGCAGGTCAGCCTGTTAAAGGTAGTAGCCAGTGATACTTACTGGTCTTTAGTGCTAAGGACTTGGGCCCCTCTCCCTGTTTTCAGTTTACGAGGCGCCATAAAAGAGAGGTAAAGATTAGACAACTTCGGTATAATTATCCAGAAAGGTAGCGGAGGCTGGGGCGAGTTGGTGCAGTCAAAGTATCTCACAAACTAATATCTTCAGGGTCTTAAAATTTTACAGGATCACTGTTGATACTGATTTCTTCTGCTAGTGTACAAAATTGTCATAGTGATGCATAATGTAACGGCTGAGAGCCAAAATAACGGATTTTGGAGGTTAATAGTAATTTTTTTTTGTTAACTGCATTGTCAGAATGAAATATTGAAGACAGTAAAAATCCGAGCTAAAGTACTCATTTGCAGTGGAAAGTGTATTAGTTGTCTTGCTAACAGAGGTAAAGAAACAAAGAATGTGTGCAACGTTATTTTGCCAGAGACCCGTGCACGGCAGACGGGGCGTGTTGGTGCACGGCAGACGGGGCGTGTTGGTGCAGTGCTGTTTTTGAATCAAAATCAACGTTGTATCTTTGTAGTAATACAAAGGATTATTGTAGTTTTTAAATTTTTTTTAAATTACTACTGGTATTAAATCACCTTCTGAAGCTGTCCCAATTCATTCAAGTGTCCTAATTGTAATATAAAACGTGAACACAAATACTGGTTAAAGCACCTTGATTTGATTTGTTTTGACGAATTTAAATCAATCTAAATCCAAATAATGAACGACTTTTTGTGGTTTAAGATAACAGCCTTAAACGTATTTATTGTTTTAAAATGTCAGTTTCAATTTTTTTACCACCTCTGGTGACGAAACTTCATAAAAGATTCAGGTAGCATTTGAGGTTGCAGGAGCCAAATTGTAAAAGCTTCTTTGAGCCATTTAATAAAAATTTCTTCTCTAACCACAGGAATTTTCCGAGATGGCCAAGACTAGTCTGCAGGTCTGGTGCCATCACTGTGCTCAAATTATTTACTGTTTACGGTGGGGATCCTTCGGTTAGATTTTTCACAATTTTAAATTACATGAAAAGGGGTTAAAAATTTGGCCTTCTTTTGCAGATCACAGGTCCGCACAAATGAAATCCGCTGAAGCCATTGGGAAACACTGCCTGCAACAATTATTTTTTTACAAATTCAAAACTGAATTTCACCACTTTTGCGGTGTGGTTTCATGTTATATGATTATTTCTACACAATCTGTCCAAAGGACAGATTTTATACTCTGCTACTAACGACTCGGATAGTCCAGTTTTTTTGACCAATTAGGCTCCTGCAACCTTAAACAGCACCAGTTATGAAAGGTGCACCGACACGCCCCCCCTCCCCTAATCTGATGTGACGTCATTGACTTTACCCATACATACCCATGATTGAGTCCAGCGCAACTGTTACAAGCCCTCGGGGTCAGACAGGTGTATTTTCAATAAATACGGTATCCGATCCTTCCTTTGCAGTCATTAGAAAGTCAGGATTCTTACATTATCTATAGTCTTCTTTTATGATACTGACAGACATCTGGATCATAATATAATCGAATCTGGTCAAGGTATAAATACAAACAAAAACGACCGATGACATCATCTCATTTAACGTCGCTTACTGCGTGACGTCACGAAGCGAGAAAATCTAGCAGTCGATTGGTGCAGACCCATTTGTTTCAATTTCAATTTTTTTTTTTTAAAATCGAACCCAAGTTAAATGGTAACAGTATATGGGTGGTTAAACATTGATAACGCATGGCAATACAGAGACAAATAAAAAACAAAACATAAATGGATATATCAAATCATACAGGAAATGAAAATGAGGAACAAAACCCGACAGAACGCGATCATGGAAGACACGTTTTCCATGTTTTTATGTCCAGATCATGTTACATGTTTTGAAGATAGTCGAGTTTAGGCTTAAAGAGATAGGAATAGACATTTACTTCACACTCTAAGCAATCCACGTTATTCTTTCAAAAACTTTAAACTGTGTATATTTTTTCTTTCGCCCACCAGTTTCTAAGAAAACGCCGCTGGAATGTGGGAATTTTTATTAGTCTATAGCCTACGCCCTCATTATTCGTCTGTGTGACATCCTAAAACGGGTCAAGCTGTCAGACGATTGGTGCAGACGCATGCGCAGACTATCTGGACCAATCGTCTACTTGCCTATATCGCTTTTTGACGTCACGCACCACGAGGAACGCCGCCGAGCGGAGGGTGAAAATACCGATATTTCGGCGGTGTTCTCTCAAAAAACTGTCGAGAGGAAGAAAAAATACACCTGGTCTAAAAAGGTTATGAAGCAAATAACCACCCCTGTTATGTCATTCTTTGATTATATCAAGTTATTACTATAAGATCAAAGCTTAATATAATGTAAATCCATCAAGTGGAAACGGCAAACCCAACTGCTCAAACATTATTCTGGTCTGAAATGTAGTCATGAAGTGGCAGTGGTGTCATCCCAAGTCACCCGCTATTCAAGATCCAGGGAACACTTTAGGAATCATCTGAACAGTCTGACAAAATCTTTTCTATCCACAGCTACCAACCATTCTACTATAAAATCAATTTTTGTGTACAAACATAATTTTATTCTTGTAGCCCGCAAAGAACGAAATTCCTCATGCTCACTTCACATTTACTTTTGCCCAAGTCACGTGTTCTGGTTTTGAGAAATCTGGCACTCTGAACTCTTTGGCCAAGGCAAAATAAAGAGGTTGACGTAGGTTAGTTTTGAAAATTTCGAATACAACATCAAAACAAACCTTTACTTTTTCATGTTAATAGTAAAAAAGATGAATAGAAGATCAGAGTAGCAGAGACAATTCAAATCATGAAAAAAAAAGAAAAGCATTCCGAATGAGCATGACTGAATATTGATATTGGATAGCCCCGGCCGCCTTCAGGTTACACACACACACACACACACACACACACACACACACACACANCACACACACACACACACACACACACACACACACACACACACACATCTTTTTGCTATATATTGCTATGTATTATCGACTGCCGTCACTCCAGTCCAAAGTTTCGTCGGCTATTCCCAATCACCAGTAGTGGAGATAAGCATCTGCTCCAAAAAAAAACAACATCACTTTTAATAGCCCATGACAAATAAAGTTCCATCGCTGGATCTTCCGTTTCACCCACCCCCATGAAAAGCCAGTTGAGGCCTCAGGCTATTTCAAGAGAACAGAGGGGTTAGCTCATTGGCAGCCCCTATCTTTTCAAACCTCTGAGCCGAAATAGTGCTGCTTTAACTGAACCTAAACTGGCCAGGGAAATGACAAATGCATTTAGAACAGGCCACAGGGCCCCTGAGAGGGAGAAAAAAAGTGATGTGATAAATAAATCACCCTGCTTACTAAATCCAACTCAGGTGATTTCAAAATTAATGCGCACCTGTAACCTTCACCGCCTGATATCTCAGTTTGTGATCTAGCCATGTAAGCCTCGTTGTGACAGGCTGCACGACATAATATGCAGTAAAACAATCCTGTTTTTGCCGTTGTGCAAAGCTTGAATTGCTGACACTTTATAGGCTGCTATTTTTGAAGCTTTGGACATTTCACATCCCTGCGGTTTAGCGTCAAGCCGCAGTTCAGTAACTTTACTTGTTCACCTTCTATTGCAGCGTGCACACCTAGAATTCTACACATCCAAGATTTCTTGCGCAGATAACATTAAATTCTACAGGAAAGACTGCGTCTTGGAAAGACAATAATTATGTCGTTGAAATGTTGCAATTATGTCTGTGCTACAAAATATTTAATGGCCTGAATGTTGTTTTTTTACTTTTGTGAGAGAACGGAGGTGGGCGGAGGACATTTTGTTATGGCAACGTAAAGAAAAAAGAATCAGCGTGTATCTCTGCAACTGCAACTTTGGGTTGAAATATTGACACATTTTATTTTTTCTTAACATATCAACATGGGTCTTGATTTCATACACAACATGTCATTAGTTCATGTTTGAAAATTGGTCATATTCCTAGCACGCACGCACGCGCACACGTACACGCACACACGCACACACACACGCACGCACACACACACACACACACACACACACACACACACACACACACACACACACCCACGCACACGCACACGCACACATACACACAAGCACACATACACACACACATACACACACACACACACACACGCACACACACACACACACACACACACACACACACACACACACACACACACACGCACACACACACTAAACTTTGAGCTCGATATACTTATTATTTTGCCATTTCGAATATAAAAATATCCTCCTCTATACCAACTTACAAGAACTGCCCTAAAGACTAACGTTTGTTCAAATGTTTAGTAATGTCATCATCCGCTGTTTGCCCAGGGTATAAAATGAGAGAAGGGGAATGATAGGACACCTCCCTGATTTGAATTCAGTTATACGCTTTCATTTGGAAAGTTGTTGTTTTGTTGTTTTTTTTCCGAATTAAACTAGTATAGCTTTTGATACTGCATAGAAACTTAACAGATCACTAATTCACTTTCCCTTCAAACTTTGAAGCAAGGAAAATTGATACATAAACGTTTATTATTTGAATTGCGAATGCAAACCCAAGTCGGNGGGGGGGGGGGGGGGGGGGGGGGGGGGGGGGGGGGGGGAGGTTTGCACCACCATTTAAGAAGAAGCTTGCCCTCCATTGGTAACAGTCAGATGGCGCAGTTTTAAATTATGGAATTTGAAATAAACGGTCGTACAAACTGAGATCGAAGGAAAAGGGGTTAATAAACACATGATGTTCTTTTTTCTGCGATAGCTTTCTCTAGACACAGTTCCACACCTGCCGCGCATACCTGTTGAATATACTTCAAAGTGCAGGTTAATCTTACTAATTCAGGAAAAGATGTTTGGTAATTTAAAGTGGTCCTCATAAGATCTTGTGTTGTCTGTTGAAAGCCTATCCCACTTGCGTCTGCAGACAGAAGGTCAGCCGGCCTAATGCGCATGCGCAGAAAAAGCAATCAGCTGTGTTTACATGATCTCGAGAAGGCCGTGTGAGTGTAGGTTACCGGTAGCCTAGACTAGTCTAGTCTACATCTCTAAATTACCAGGTAATTCGATTTCTAGTATGCAGTCTTGTTGCACAGTCACTGTGTTAATCAAACTGATCCACAATCCCACATTTGTCGGTAATTGCTGAGGTTTAGACTATATTCACAGCTGACCAGGGGCGTAGCGTGACGGTCGAGAGCGGGCATTCAGGATTATTTTATACATGGGTTTTTGTTAGAGTTTTAAAGTATTAGTTATATAAAAAACCAGAACATCACAATTAGCGAAAACATCAACTATTCAAAAACATAAACCACCAAACTCCAATAAGCTTTATGTACTCACCTACGATTTATAGAACAAATTAATCCTCCTGTTCTTCATTTTTGCAAATTTGTCGATGATTCTGTTATTAAAATCCACTTCATCTGAGATTTGTTTCGTTAACTTTGATTCAACAGCTAAAAGCATCAGCTGCCTTGTTCTTTCTATGCTCATTGTTGATCTGGTGTACGTTTTAATCCGACGCAGAACACTGAAGCTGCGCTCACATTCAACACTTGTTATAGCTGTTGTCAGACATAGATTTAATGTCTCAGTGACA
Organism: Ellobium chinense; assembly: GCA_033807755.1. NCBI lineage: Eukaryota > Metazoa > Mollusca > Gastropoda > Ellobiida > Ellobiidae > Ellobium > Ellobium chinense. The sequence goes on along the minus strand of JAWQUT010000144.1, from coordinate 1,463,038 downwards.
TCTGGCAGTGCTGCAGTCAGATCCATTGCATTCATTGTGTCTAACAAAGAGGCTACATCACTTACGCCATGGAGCGCTTTTTGCACATCAGAGTCTGAAAAGAGTATCCTAAGCTGAATAAAGTAGGATTCCCTATGAGCTTCCTTAAATGGCAGCCCTCTTTCATTGCTTCATCAACACGCAGTCTGCCTAGAAGATTCAAGGCGGTTACTGCTGAAAGATGCACTTCACTTCGCGAATGCTTCTTTGCATTGTTAAACAAGTTAGCAACATTTTTTTAACCCTGCTGTGTCCAGGAGGTCGTGTTCTGAGCGAAGAGCATGCATGGAAAACAGAATAAGGCTTTCCGCTGCGGGCAGCCGCACATCTACTGATATCTGTCATATTGCTCTGAAATTCTCATTTGCCTTTTGCCCTCAAATAAAAACTTAGGCGTGGGCCTACCTTTGTGTTTTATGTCGAGTCGCTGCTCAAATGACAATCCCTTTTCTTTCAGCTCTAAAATTTCAAAAACTGACAGAGGCTCACTCTTAGTTGAGGAACACACCCCATCTCCTTGCTGTGCCATGATGAAATTTCACGGGATGCACGAGTGGCGGTTCAAAACTGAGGCTCGAAATAACTTCATCAAATAATAAACTATCGATACCAAGTCCTTTAAATACTGTAGTTCTAGTCGGGAGTTGGGAGTTGTTTTTTCCCCCTAATTCTTAAGTAATAGATCTCGATTTTAGCTTAAAAGAAAGAGAGATAGATATAGACGAAACGATCTCAACAAGTTGACAAAGAAAGAGAGGATGCTTCGGTTAGCTCTATTCTACGCTCGCAATATATCGATATTCTGGATCAGTTTTGATCTCGAACCCCTCCCCCCTTTTTTTCCCAAAATAGCCCTCACTAGAACTTATTCTGAGTAGACAGGTTTTTCCGCTATCACAGAGTTAGCAAAAAAATGCTGGCCGAATGTGAGTCAAACTTATGAATGGCTGAGTTAAAATCTCCAAGGAATTTCATGACCTATGAACTCATGTTACAGACCGCTCTTATCTCAGTTTGTTCTTGATCTTCATCAGGAAAGAAAACAAACAAGCTATTAGTGTCCAATAGCTTGCGGCTCAACTCACGTTATTTGCACACAGTATGTGGCATCAAAATTATCAAACTGGCATTCCTTTGGACTCTACCATTTCACATTGGTAAAAGGGGTGTTCAACTTAGACATATCCAAACATTCTTACTCATGATCTGCAAATCGGTATGGTCTTGGACAAACAGAAATCTTCTGCTCTAAAGGTGTAAAGATGCAATGCTTTTCTTAACTTCGTGCTCTATACTCTCCACGTCCCGTTGCCTCAATAAGACCAAACGGTGTGACGTCAGAGGCCGACACTGACGGTTAATAGGCGGCCAGCGTGCGTCCCCAAAAAACATCCCGTTAGGCCAATACATGGAGTAGTTATTATGAGGTTTTTATTCGATTCGGCGCTTTTAAGGTATGCTCGAAGTAAGATTGGATTATAAATGAAGAAAACTTAAATAAGGGTATAATTTTATTTGGGTGCTTAATCTTTTGCTTACATTTTGGGCATTCAGTGAATACCTTGAATATTATTACGCTACGCCACTGCAGCTGACCCAACATTTATTACGCGCTATCTATCTTATTCTTTCGATATTTTATGTCTGACCCGTTTTCCAATGAAAACACAGCTGATTGCTGTTCCGCACATGCGCATTAGGCCGGCTGACCTTCTGTCTACAGACGCAAGTGCCTATCCGTAACTATCTGATCTTTACAGTCGCAAACGCTAATAATGAAATTCACAGACCTATAAATATTAGTCAGAGAACCTCGGTCATTTTTTATATAAAACAAAAAAGTGAAATCAATAACGGTTTCGATCTTCAATGGGAAAAAAAAATATTTGCTTAAGGTAATCAGTACTGACAAACCTTGTGCCAAATTTCAGTGAATTTGCTTAATCAAGTACCGAGATGTAGCAATGTAAAGAAGGGCAAATGTTTCTGAACGAACTATAATTCATATTTATACAACAAAAATAAAAGAGGGTGTACGATATTAGCAGCGGTCATCAAAATATCAATATCTGGCCCATTCTTTCCAATATGCCTTAAGAAAAGATTTCCATTATAGTAAAATCAACCTAAATAACAATATAGTATAGGAGCTGCAGCTGTCTAACCGACTAAGAAAGACGCAGAACAGTAGTGAAGGCATCAATTTATGCCGTTCACCGTGGACTAACACTTGGTGCTTGATCAGCATCGAACGTTGCAAGGACTTTTCGCCATTCCTATGGTTATTTTCAGGCAGGGCCTCGCCATTTGGTGGACGGCAAAAGTCACTGTGTCTAAAGCTTGCATCTCACTTTATAGAAACGGTGAAGTATTTTGCTGGAGGGGGGGGNNGGGGGGGAGGAGAAAAAGAGTGAGATTTGGGAGGGGGAAGGAGTCCACTGAGCAGCCTTGATATTGTACCTTACCGGCTAAAACCTTTTTGGCAAATGAGACAAATGTCAAAACTAACGTATCAATACCATGCTATTCAGTGGCGTAACATAGTTCAAATGTATATATCACTGCCAAAGATAAGGGTTGTATTAAGTATTAAATCCGCTGAGCGTAGATTTTTCTTACTAAGGGATGAAGTTTATGCTGTAAGTAATTGTATCATATTGTAAAGCAGCGCATTTTGTAATACTTGCAGAGCTTCTGAAGGGAGGGCAACCATACGGCCATGGCGAGATACTACATCAGCATCCTTGCCTTTCTCTGTATCAGCTTCGTCACCACCGTGGTTGCTTCCACCCCAACCACGCCCATGACTCCATCAGCGACTCTCACCGATGAACAGAAACAGCTTCTGATCGTCAGATCCGTGATCGAACACGGTCTGTCCTCTGAGAGGTGCAAGACAGCCATTCAAAGCGCAATACAAGAAAACATTACTCTTGCACAAGGCTGTTATTTGCTTGAACAAGCTCACCCGCAAATGTCAAATATCGGATGCACGAACGAGGACTATGCAAAGTTACACCAAGTCATCTGTGAATATAACGCTAATGTCACTGCCTCGGATGTCAGTGACAAACTCCAGGAAGCTGGCCTGTCCTCACAATGCCAAACGTCAATTCTGGGTGTATTGCCAGAAAGCATCACGGTGGAAGTGGCATGTGGTTACTTAAATCAGTCCCTAGAGTATCTGCCGAGCCTTGGGTGTAACGCTGAGGACAGCACGAAGTTATCCAGAATTTGTGGACTTGATACCACAACATCCTTTAACACAGACGAGCAAAGTCAACGAGCTTACATCAAATCCATCATTGAGAACGAGTTGTCAAGTGATCAATGCAAGAGCGCTGTACTGCCTCAAGTGAACGACAACATGACTTTGACAGCCGCTTGTGATCAACTGGAAGCTTTTCAAGCTCTGGTTTTATTATTCTGTTCAAAGGATGACTACAACATTCTACATCGAGCAATTTGTGAATATAAGGATATACAAAGGCAAAGAGCTTTCATCGAAGTCATCATTGAGAGTGAGCTATCCAGTGACCAGTGCAAAGACGCTGTGCAGCCTCAGGTGAAGGATAACATCACTTTGATAGCCGCTTGTAGACAGCTGGAATCATCTCAACAATTTGGTTTGCTCGCCTGCTCAAATGATGACTACACTATTCTACACCGAGCAATTTGCGACAATGGAGAAGAAAGTCAGCGAGATTTCATCAAATCTATTATCGCGAATGACTTGTCCTCTTCAAGGTGCAAAGATACCGTGCAGCCTCAAGTAAATGATAATATGACACTGGAAGACGCTTGCACAAAGCTTCAGTCGTTTAAAACATTAGTTCTGGCGATCTGTACCAGTGCTGACTACGACAAACTACACCAAGCGATCTGCGGTTACAGCAGCCATACCGGGAGCAGCACCACGCCAGCTCCTGTTAGTAGCGAGGAGGAGAAACAACAAGAACTAGCCAGGTCCGTAATAGAGAATGATCTGTCCTCTGTCCAGTGCAAAACTACAATTCAGAATGCGATTCCAGAAGGGATTACCCTTAAAAAAGCGTGTGAGATGCTCGAGTTAGCCAAGCCACTCATGTCAAGTATTGGTTGCAACGAGGAAGATTACGGGAAACTACACAAGGTGATTTGCGAATATGAATATTATAGTTGCAACAACCTCGTTAAAGGTTTTGACGTACAGAAGTGGAAAGTCTACGTGATGTCCGTCACAGATAACAAACTGTCTCAAACTTGCTCACCACTCATCAAATCCTTTTTCAGTGTTAACATGGAACCCAAAGAAGCTTGCCAGAATTTGACGTCTCAGAGGGACGCCATATCAGCAAAGTGCTCTGAAAAAGATCTCGAGGAGCTGAATGACGCCATTTGCGAGTACAGGAACAGGACTGAGATGGCGGCCTTACAGAATGCTGTTGTAGTTATTGATACGAGATTGAGTGGTGGATGTCGGAACCAGGTGAGGGGACAGAAGGCTTTTCTGACTGATCTAGATGAGGCGTGTCACGTACTAGAAATGAGCGGAGAGTGGCTGGTCTCTAATGAACACTGCACGACGAATGACATAAAAATATTAGTCAACGCCTTTTGCTTCAGGGGAGCCAACTGCTCTAGTCCTGAGGACAACGGCAATGGCGAGAGCAATGGAAACACCAACTACACCAGAGACACACGTGATGGCCGAGTGAGATCAGTTATTGCTAAACTCACCAAAACTTGTAACATAGCCATGTCAACAGCTGTGAGTGAGTGGTTAAAACCAGCCAAAGATGCTTGTGATTATTTCATGTCGTTGGAGTCAGCTGTCAAGAAGGGAAAGGTGTGCACTGAGCTGGATCTTGCTATGCTGCGACTGGTTGTTTGTGATGACATCCCTGATGGCACTGACATGGGACCCGTGGACGACCGACGAGAGAAGGCTTTGAACGTCATGTACCACAATCTCTCTTCGACATGCCACGACCACATCTGGCCAAAAAATTCGGAGTACCTAGAAAATTTGGAAACTGGCTGCAGCCAGCTAAAAAAGGTAGAGAGCGCACTTGTGAAGGGTGGGACGTGCACTCTGGAGGACTACCAGCTGTTACAAGGCTCGGTCTGTGCAGCAGCCTCAACGAGCAACGATAAGAATATGGCCACAAAGGTCGCAACTCATGGCTTCATTACCACTGCTATAATCTCTCTCTTGTCCCTAGCAGGGAACTTCATGTACATATAAAGCAGTTTATGAGAGATTTTTCTTTACAAATTATCTGGATGACGTAATGTTTGTTTAACTCTCCAAGGTCCAAGAACAGTAACACAGGACAAGGAAGATATTTTTTAATGAGTGTATGGCTTGATCAAATTGACTAAGATTTAGTACAACACAAACTTGAAGAAGTTAATTTCTATACCACAGGCCTATAAATATTTTTACCTGTTTTATGGTGACCTGAGTCTTTGAGGAATCTCGTTCCATATTTTTATGGTAGTCAGACATTTTGTTGCGGTAACTCCAACTCAGTGAAAAATGAAGATTTAAAATCTACCTGTATTTGCCTGGCAGGGACTGCCTTTTACATCGACATACATTTGTTTCATGATTGTACATACATAAGAATATAGCCTACATTATACACTAATGCTACAAGAATATATTATCATAAGCCAGATATATTACAGTTCCATGTGTGCAGAGGTCGCGGGTTCGATTCCCACCACATCACTTTCATGCCTTCTTCCACTTTCTCTCTGCATTTGTCTTCTTCAGCACGTTTCCCTTTAGTCAACATTGTGTGAGCATCTGTTTCCATCAGCTCACTCCCCACTACAGTTTCATGTGAAAATAAAATCCCTTCATGTGTGTAACAATTAAAAGCTGATATATCATCCAGTCATGGCCAATCTACTAACAAACATATCGAAACTAGCGCACACACCCTGTAACTAGTATATACGGCACTACCCAGTCTGATACTCAAAAGCGGCATGTACCCATGGCAGTAGTCATTAAATATCATTACACTGATTTGGAACAGAGAAAACGTTCAAAATTACAGATTAATCATATTACTAAGTTATATAATAAAAATTTACAGGCATCTTGAAAAACAGGCTGATGGAATACCTAGCAGTACATGAAAGTTTATATATAACTATCAGGATTCTTTCCAGGGAATTATAAATGTTGCAGGCCACAAGCTGTAAAAGCCTCTAAAAGTCATTTACAGTAATAAACTTTTCTCCTCCAATCCCAGGAACGTTCCAGCAAGACTAGTCTGCAGGTCTGGTGCCACCATCCTGCTCAAAATATATACCATTTAAAGGCGGGGAGGGGAAGGGGGAAAACTATTTACTTCCTTAAACAGATTGTTTTGGGCTGCAATTAACCCAATATCCCATTCATGAAAGAAATCGTCCAAAAATTTTAATATCTGGGAGCTGCCCTAAAGAGAAACAAGCGGTGTGCTACATCGATAAAGTCTGATGCTGAAAACGATAGAATAGCAATATGCGCAGTGTTAAACAATAGTGAATAAGATAAGATAAGATAAGATAAGATAAGATAATGTTTCTTTTTATCCACAAGGGAAATATGTCTTTGTTACAGTGATTACAATAGATATGTTTACAGAAATACATAAAGAAAAATACTCATGCGTGCAGATAAGAAAAACAGAAATAGAAAAAAAAATGTTTAAGCCATACTTTTATAACCGTCAAATTATCTTTAAAACAAAAGAACTCCTTAACAACACACACTGGAAAGTTATGAGAAAAAAGTTGGAGAAGTAGCATTTCTATTTTATTTATTGCTTGAGAACTGGTAGTATGCGAGAGTGTATATCCTTCGGTTATTTTACTTTGGTCTTTTTGACAGTGTAACTCTCCATATAGCTCAGATTCCTGTATAAAAAGAGTCTAAAAAAAGATTCATTGTCACTGTTATTTTACAGGCTACTATTAAGAAATGCAAAGAACTTACACAAGTACTCAGAAAATTGTAAGCTTAAGTGTGAATAATTTGTATCGCAAGCACGATACTGGAGAAGCATAATATTAGAATATTGTATCGGTGCTTACATTTGTATTAGGCTGGTGCATAATCGATTACCCTCATAGTCGGCAAGTAACAGATTATTTGATGAGCATGATCGATATAATCGATTTAAAAAGCTGGGTAATAATTTTTTTTTCTTTGTCATGTGTGACGTCTCATCACCAAACTCAAATTACAGTTTTGGGCGGAGTCGATCAGGACATGATTATAACATGCTTATATTATAGTCTGTTTCAGGCGTTTATCCCTTGACCTGATCTATATTAATAAAACGCTTCAGCCAAATTTGTGTCACAGATTCCTTGAGAACTACGTAATGTAAATTCATGCGGTTTTCACCTAAATTCGTAGAAAATTACACGAAAGGTAACTATACACATCAGTCCTCTTTATTTTTTTTTACCCTTTTTAAAAAAAAAAAAGAATGTGTATAGCAACGAAATACAATCTCCGATAGATCTTTTTAATCCGCCCGATTCCCCAATCGTCCAACTTTTTCATGGAGTCTAATGCATTCGTCTACGATGCCTTTCGGTGCGCTAGGTATTCTTTCGCCGCTGGTGCGTTGCCTGCCTGCCCATTTGTAAAATGGGGTGTTAGTCTTGTTATGACATAACCAGTTTAAGGTATGGTTCGTTTTTGTTGTTCTCTAGTGAAAAATGTTAATGCCTGGCTTTCATACTTGATAAATGGAGCTACTTATATTTGGTTTAACATAATTATTTTGGCTGAACAGAACTTATGACGATGTTCGAGAGCTCTGACTAACCATCTGACACCAGAGACAATGAATCGACCATGCCACCAAACCCGATGTAATCCAATTTCGTGATCGATCATGCACTGGCTTATTTTGTATGTACATGCACATGGGAGAATGTGATATGAAGGAGAGAGAGAGAGAGAGAGAGAGAGAGAGAGAGAGAGAGAGAAAAGAGACAGAGGAAGAGAGAGAGAGAAAGAGAGAAAGAAAGAGAGAGAAAGAGAGAGAGAAAGAGAGAGAAAGAGAAAGAGAGAGAAAGAGAGAGAGAGAAAGAGAGAGGGAGAAAGAGAGAGAGAAAGAGAGAGAGAGAGAAAGAGACAGAGAAAAAGAGAGAGAAAGAGACAGAGAGAAAGAGAGAGACAAAGAGAGAGAAAGAGAAAGAGAGAGAGAAAGAGAGAGAGCGAGAGAGAAAGAGAGAGGAAAAGTCCAACTGCTAAAGCAGGACCTTATCAACTCAAAATCCAAGTGTTGGTTTTTTTCAAGTCATAATTTTGGGATGTGTTCGAGGGGTTGTTTTTTTTTTTTTCGTTTTTCATATTTGTTTTGTTTTGCTTTGTTTTGTCTTTAAATAAAACTTTACAAATTTATGAGGAATGATTGACTAGCTTTAGAAATATATAGACAGAGCTTATGCATAAATCATTTACCTTTTCATTTACTATTGTCTATTTTATTTCTTATACGGACTGAACATGTCCAGACAGTTGAATCATAACAGTATGTGTGCCTGTAAATATAAGGATGTATGAGGGAGAGAGACAAAGGCAAAGAGAGAGAGAGAGAGAGAGAGAGAGAGAGAGAGAGAGAGAGAGAAAAGAGAGAGAGAGCGAGAGAGAACATAAGGTATTCACATTAGAACTTGAATACAGAGAACTTGAACTTGACATTTTATTATTTACATCGAGTGTTCGCCAATTTTGCTTTCATTAAACTTTACATTACACTTATCCGTGTGAAGAAATCTGTCTGAGAATGACCGTGTGTGAGAAATGTTGATGTTGATCCAGCTAGTTATTGGGGTATATAATGAGATAGCCCTACATCCTTGCTTAGACTTATCTAGTTGCCGGCTATTTGAATCAATGCCGGAACCTAGAACTGTGGTACTTCTGATGTGTTTTTGCCGTTTTTTTTAGTCAACAGATATATCCTGATGGTCTTTGACACCTATTGTTTTTTCTTCTGTTGGCCCTATTAACATTTTGTGTTATTCTACATATACCATATACCACTGTGATTTGGGGAAATTTCTTCCATGGAGGTTAAAGTACTTCTTTTGCCAGATCTTTTAACGGGAAGAAAAAGGGGCGTCAACGCCCAAAATTTTTCACAAATGTCTTTCGAAAAAGGTCACCTCAAATTCTGATTTGGTCCCCAATTTTTCATTTGGCTGGTTTTGACTGCGTGCGAATACATAGGCCTACACATTTTATTTTTTTACCTAGAAGGCTCAAATTGTACCTGAAACTTTAAAATTGGATCCTTTACTTAGATCACAGGTCATTTTACATATTTTTACACCCTAACAGTGTCTGGCAGGGCCCCAGAAAAGGGGGATTTTATATATTAGCGGATTAATTGGCTTATACACAATAAGTGATTTGCCCTTCTAATAGGTGTCACAAACCTGATCAATAATCCGTTTAGTCCCACTCTGTCACTCTTGAGCATCTTTTCTCTACGGCTGTTTTTGTTTCCTCCACAGACGAGGTCAACTGGTAGGATATCGATACTAGTACAAAATTTAAATACTAGCATCTGTATTCTATTTGTTTTCTGTGAAATGCCACCGATTCTCATTACTTGCGGTATCGATACCATTTGAGCATTTACTTTTTGAGCGGCACTCTGGGCCAGAATAACATGATTCGAACTCCTCTCCTCCTTCTGTCCCCCTCTCTCGTTCTCCCCCTCTCGCTCTCCCTCACTCTCTCCCTCTCTCCCCTCTCTCTCGCTCTCTCCCTCTCTCTCCCTCCCTCCCTCTATCTTTCTCTCTCTCCCCTCCCCCTCACCTCTTTCCTCGCCTCGGAAAGTTCTGTTGACAGACTTCTTGTTCTAAAAGTGCATTTGGAGTTGGCCGGAAATCCTGTTCTTTCCAGCAGCCCCTTTCGAAAAACACTGTTAGCTTGTTAAAGCATGCGTATACTGAATGGCATGGGTGGAGAGGAGTCATAGTTCAAGTTCAAGTTCAAGTTCCAGTTCAAGTTCAATTTTATTATAGGCCTTCAGCCAATTCGAATAAATACAATATTATGTGTTAACATCAAGCAAAGGAGGGAGTTCATCTTTGCTTATCAATCCAAATGCAAGCTGGTCTACACTGATTTATTGCCAGAGCTTGGAAGTGGGGTACTACGAGTACATGAGCCTTTTTTACGTGTTCCTATGTTTAGTTAACAAAATTATCTTGATCAAAATATGCCGCCTATCACTGTTAACCATTATTGTCTATGGCAAATTTCCAAAAAGCTTGTTTGGGACATGAAATTGGGAATGCACATGTATATTTCTGGTTATTTTTTTCCGCTTCGAACGAAGATCAACACCATCACTACTACTACCACCACCACACAACTTCCTCCTTTATGAATCAGAATTTCATTAAGACTGCAGCAATCACATGTTGAACAATTTTAAAATAAATAATCAAACAATTTACCGCTCTACTTATTCGAGAAGGTATTTATTTATTGTTTTTTATGTGCAAGCGGAAAAGGGATTTATTAAAGCCCTTCTAAATGCACATTTTTTTTCCTTTCTATCATTACATTATGTAATTCTCTGCCATTCTTTCTTTTTCTCTCTCTCTTTATCAGTTGTCGCCTTCAATGCAAGTTTCTAGCAAGAATGCAATGACACAGCACAAACATCCCCTCTTCGCCTTCTCCTCACCTCTCCCCTCCATCCCCGATTTAAAAAGAATAACGAAATAACGACACGCAAGGGTGCATCCACATCTCTCCCAGCCTCCCTTTCAAATGTAACATGCTTGGCTAAAGAACACAGTGTTTGGACCGGGTCGAGGAGCATACATTTTCAACGCCTCGAAATGTACTTTAAGAACATTAATAGTCTATGGTCTGTCAATACACAGCCCCTCCCCCCCACCCCCCAGTTCTGGGAGAGATGGGGAGATTTTAGACGAAATATCTTTGAAAGCTTATGAATTAGACGGTAAATTTCACGTGTTATCCCGGAGGAAGCTTGAGAACCGTTCAAACTGCTGTTATATATGACAAGACTAACACACCATTTTACAAATGGGCAGGCAGGCAACGCACCAGCGGTGAAAGAATACCTAGCGCACCGAAAGGCATCATAGACGAATGAAAAAGTTGGACGATTGGCGAATCGGGCGGATTGAAAAGATCTATCGGAGATTGTATTTCGTTGCTATACACATTCTTTTTTTTTTTTAAGGGTAAATAAAATAAAGAGGACTGATGTGTATAGTTACCTTTCTACGAATTTAGGTGAAAACCGCATGTTACTTAGTTCTCAAGAAATCTGTGACACAAATTTGGCTGAAGCGTTTTATTAATATAGACATAGATGATTTGGTATTGAAACAGCAAGTAAAAAGTATCGGTGGCAAATCCCACAAACGATTAGAATACAAAAAAAACACTATTTTGAATATTATTATAATGGCAACATGTACGCCTACAGGATCATTACGCAAATCGATTGAAAATTCTATTGGTGTTAGATAGATGAGAAAGTGGTAGATGAGTGGCAATAGTGTGCATGAGGAACACGGTTTATGTCTTGACAGTGGATTGTACTAATGTGATATTGTATTGTAATGCATTATGTTGGTCTATGGCCTAATAAAACCTTTGAATTGAATTTGTGTTAAATCAAACGGTACTAGTTCTTTTTGGTTGTACCAATACCGATACCTTAGAAGCCTGTAGAAGAAAAATAATATGTCTTAGGAAGGAATGCACATTGGCGACACAGTGGGACAAACGGATTCTTGATCAGGACATCTCTTTTGAATAAAAAAAATAGCAAAAAAGGAGGGGAAAAAAATAGAAGTAATCTACTTCCAGGTATACCTGACAACAAGTCTAGACTATAATGTGCTGAAAAATATTTTGCTTCCGCCAGCAATATAACACTTTGAGAGTGCCACATTCAGGTGGAGAAAGCTCAGTTTGTTTCACTGTATTGGAGTGTGAGTGTGAAGAGAAATCGTGGAAAATTTCATATCATTTATACTATTTTGTTATATAAGATAATACAATATAAACATATGTTGTTATATGTCGCCTTTACTGCCTGATACATTTTTAAGCGAAATAAGGCTGTAGTTTAGGTCTTGCAAACCTTTGAGGCCTCATTAAATTTATTAATCTATCTATTTACCTACCTGCCTGCCTACCTACCTACATACCTATCTATCTATCTATCTATCTATCTATCTATCTATCTATCTATCTATCTATCTATCTATCTATCTATCTATCTATCTATCTGTCTGTCTGTCTACCTACCTATTTACCTGCCTATCTACTTACTTGCCTGCCTGCCTACCACTCTCACCCTCTCCCTTCCTGCCTATCTACCTACCTACCTACCTACCTACCTACCTACCTACCTACCTACCTACCTTTATACATTTTCTTCTGAACTTTTCATATTTCTATTATCCGTTTTAACTTGTATATAAAAAGCACTAAATATATACTAAATGGGGTTTGAAGAGGAAACTCGCAATAGATCTGAAAAAGAAGTCATTGTTATTGTTAATGTCAACTCTGGGCCATCAGCCCATAAAGCGCTGGAATAATCAGACCACGACCAAGGTGCCTCTACGTTGTCTGGCAACCCACGCCAAGGAGGTTAGTAGGTTTCGTTTTGAAAACAGAAATATGTAGCCCCGTTCTTTGAAGGGAGACCATGGGTGGCTAAAGTGTCAGTTCATTCATTATACAATTATTTTTTTTTACCGATCCAGCACCATGTGGGCTTTAGCCCTTCGCCCTTAATATCTTGTAATAAAATCTATTGGTTTTACCAGTTCAGTGAAACTCAAAGTATTTATTAGGTGCTAGGCCAATAACATAAATTCAATACATAAACTACAGGAAATCAGGGAAGGTGATGACTGAGGGCAGGACATGAGGAAAGAAAGAAAGAAAGAAAGAAAGAAAGAAAGAAAGCAAGAAAGAAAGAAAGAAAGAAAGAAAAATAACCTTAGACAGGATGGTTAATGAATGCACCAGTCACGTCTCTTTCTCGCCATTCATTATTTCTCATGCAAGTCACTGTCGTCTTTCGTGCGTCATCACTACAACTTCTTCTCTCATAAAGTGATCTATGTTACTTTCTTTTACACACTTATTGACTCTTATAAGCACCTACAGACTTCTTGTCTATCCATCCATCCATCCATCCATCCATCCATCCATCCATCCATCCATATGGTTGCTAATGTGGGCTATGAAGAGTGTATCATCTCATACTAAGTCCCGGGGGAAGAAGTGTGGTTATGATATACCAGAGCTACTATAAGCTAATATAAGCCCTTTGGGGCAGATGTACAGTTGGCAACTCTTTTTAATCGTAGCTTTTTACATTGTCCGAGTTGTCATTAAGCGGAGTCGACCATAATTGGTGCCTTGACTTATCACATCTTTTAGACTTCTTCCATATTATATGGGTCAGTTACGCTAGTGCTATTGTTGTACATAGATGGGCATCCATTTACTAGACAAGGGCTTGAACATATTACACTTACCTTACCTTTCATTACATTTTTACTACCTTAAATGTCAAACCAGTAATAAATAAATAATAAATAAATACTACTTTATTTACCCCGTAGGGAAATTGTTTTACAATGTCATACAGTGTTAAACATCTCATTCATAATACAAACACATATAACAATACACATCATACATGTAAATACATAATAATACAGGTTAAGCTTATAATTGTTCTGACGTGTACCATTGAACGCACGCTGCTGTCAACAAAACCATAAATAGGCCTAATTCAGATCCACTTCAGGCGTTTTCTGCGTTATTTGCACGTCTATACCACTGACCCATTTACAAGCTTGTAAGCGTAACTGTATATTTCTAAAATAATGTATGTGTAATTACAGTAATCTGATCTTGCACAATGAATCTGTAAACCCAGCAGCAACTGTGTATTAACGTGTTGCTGTATAATGTCGTATTCCACACATTTTGTTTAGAGCACTTATTTGGCAAATTCCTGTGGCTCTTTGAAGGTGTGCATGGCTTACGCTAAAGGGGCAGGTTTAAGGTTAGAAGAGGGGTTAGGGAAAAGAGGGTCCTTAGAAACTGTCCATGGAAACTCTCAGAAGTGTCCAAAGGGTATGTTTCCTAACCCTGTCCCTAACATTTACCCATTTTAGAGTTGAGACAGTCCTAGGATTTTACCCAGAATTTAAGGCCGTTCTGTCTACAGTTGAGAACTTGCGCATTACGATGGGATATCTTAGCATCGTACGAATTACATTAACTCTTCATACTGAACGCCACTAAGAGCGCATTCAATACTGCTTCACTAATAATTTAATTCCTACAGGAAGAGAACCCATCGTTAATGCGCAATCTCACATACCAGAATTCATATATATGAAGCCCTTATCTCCAGACTGTAGACTTCTAGTGTTAGAGGATCTATTCCTCTTTATTCCTCCGATCTTTTCTTTGTGAAATACGATGTTTTACCAAGATTTCAAGATTTGTTTATGTTTAGGCCTGTCCTGGCCAAAACAAATGCTAATTTCATGTTATATAAAAAGTACAAATGAAAACTATCTAAGCTAACAATAACACTACATACTCAACTGCACTCAGTCCTCACCCGCTCTGCCATTCCAGTACACTTCACTTGTATACTACACGAGCCATCATTCACACGTGGTTACATTATACTTAAGGAAATACAGGCAACCCCCCTCCTTCCCCCACACACAAACACATAAACCCTCTCACGTCACTCGCACATATATTTATATACTCGTACTCCTTCCCATATAGCTGCACACACACACACACACACACACACACACACACACACACACACACACACACACACACTCCCTCGCACGCACACACAAACACATTGAGGTAAAAATGACACCAGGAGATGCTACAGAACTAAGTCCCTATACAGATTCAAAATTTTAGAGCAATAGCAAATGCTTTCAAATCCTTATCTTTCATCCATTTTAGAAAATTGATAAATTTAAACATACTGGGCCTTTTCCAAACTTTTTGTGGTAGAAATCTTCTTCTCAGTCCGTCAAATTTAGGGTATATTAACAGAACGTGAAATTCGTCTTCAATTTCGTTAGAAGTCTCACATAGTCTTTCATTATAATTCAGTTTTGGAGTTTGCCACTTTCCCCTTTCATTCATAAAATTATGTGATCCCAATCTAAGTTTTGCGATTGCCATTCGAAGGTGCCGGTTTTTAATTTCTGATAAATATCTCGCTCTATCAAAGTCTGTCATAATATATTTATATAGCCTATTATCACTGCCATTTTCGATATCGCTGAAACACTTTTGTTTATAAATATCTTGCATACGTTGCTTGAACTGGGAAATAAATAAAGATACGTCCTCCACCTCTTGTTTAAGCCAAACAGACCCGAGACCACAATTATTTAACATATCTCTGAGTAGGGAAGTCCAGTTCACAACATTCTCGTTGTCATTAGTATCCATCATCAAATTTTGATACACTATTTTAACGGGGTTACTCTCCTCTAGTCGTAATATTTTAGTCCAGTATTTAACAATTCTTATTTGTCGATCAACCCATAACGGATAAACTGCTAATTCGTTATATACAAAGGCACTTGGTGTTGCTTTTCTTACGCCAAGCAGAGTCTTCATAAATCCTAAATGTACTCTCTCAATGGGCCCAGCCTCACAGAATCCCCAAATTTCGCATGCGTAGGAGAGAATAGGCCTCACTAGCGAGTCAAATAATTTAAGCTGTAATTGTACTGGAAGGTCAGGATTTTTATGCAGGTATGATTTAATATTGAATAGTGCTTTTCTTCCTTGATCTGCCAGACTTTCTATTCCTTTTTTAAATTTTCCAGAACAACCAAAAACAAAACCTAAGTACTTGAACGCACTGACTGTTTCAAGAACTTCTCCATTATAGACTCATTTATCTTGCTCACTACGCTTCCCCCCTTTCTTAAATACCATACACTTTGTCTTTTTAGTATTAACTGTCAGCCCCCATTTACTTGAGTATTTGTGCAATGCGTTTAAACCTTTTTGTAAGCCGGCTCTACTTTCACTGAATATTACCATGTCGTCTGCAAATGGCAGAAGGGATAGCATACACTGGTTCAGTTTAATTCCGGTGACATCGTTCAATTGCAGAAAATTTTCAAGATCATTTACAAACATAGCAAAAAGAAATGGAGAGAGCGACTCCCCTTGAAAGACACCAGTGCTTGACGTAAAGAAATATTCAACATTATTTTGCTCCAAAACATCACCACAACACGGACGAGAAGTTTTATGCAGTTTTAGTGTAACTGCAAAATATGAAAACAGGACTTTTATTTAGCCCGTAGGGAAATAGTTTTTCAATGTCATATAGCAGTATAAGTTTCATTCATAATATTCATTCTCATAGAACAGCATGTGTACGTCATAAATATAAGTACATAGTATTACAAATAAAATCCAAAGCCTAGTCATTGCTAGTCGTCACGGGAAAGCGCCCTGGTCCCCCTGCCCCGAGCTTTGAAGCCGGGCCTGGTACTAACCTCAGTGAAGTGGAAAAGGGGAGTGAAGTGTCTCTCCCAACGTACACTTCATCAGTAACTGTCCGACTCGAGAATCGAAACCCACAAATCTTTGATTTGGGATCTCTTCCCATCGTAAGAATTACATTTGGGAGCTTACGCACTAACGATATGATTCTTTTAACGTCCTTCTTACGACGGTAACAGATCTAATCCGTAATGCGCAAGCTCTTAATTAATTCTGCATGTTGAACGCTACTAAGGATAGATTCAGCACCGATGACATACTGTAATTCTTACAACTGTAAGAGATCTCATCGTTAATGCGCTAGTTCTCAGCTGACTCATAAGCCGTATGGAACATGAGGTTTTACCATGTGTCATTACTTCCTTCTCTATTCTGTTGTTGAAAAGAGCCCAGCAAGGGTCCTGGTGACATTAAATCTTCTATGCCTGTGCCTAAAATAAATAGCGTTTGCACGTTGTGGCTCATGGTCTGTGTGGGCTAGGTAGCTGCTGAATAGCTGTAGGTGTATAAAAACTAGGTGTCGGATGCATTCACATTCTGCCATGTTTTGACAAAAAAACATGTATGCAAAAAAAAATTGTATCGGTGCCTTTTTATCATAAAACAGCAACATTCTTCCCTGTACATAAATAGCTGCATTTTAAAAAATCGATTTTCTGTTCTGTGCCAGGGGAGCTCCCAACCTGGAGTGCGAAAGACCCCTAAGGGGTACTCCTTGCAAAGAGGTTCGGTCAGTTCACCATGAAAATCCAGCTTTCATCCATTTCCGTGAGACTTTAATAATTCAATGTGAAACAAATGACTATGCGTTACAAGATCACGTGGTATGTTAATGATTAACAAAGTGTAGACTATGTTCTTAATTTTCTGTCACTTCTGAAGAGGTACTACAAGCCAATCAGGAACGATATGAAGGCCATTCATGTAAGATACTGGACTGCCCTAGCAAACTTAATTCAAGTGTTCTAGGAAGTTTGCGGAGAACATTCTACTGTAGGTCAGTTAACATAATGTTGCATGTGTATCTGTCCATATTTGTTTTCGAGTGTGTTTTTGTGTGCAAATGTGTGTACGTGTACACGCATGCCCGTGGGATATTTTGGTGCTCTTGTATTTTTGTGAATAAATCGTTTTTCTTTTGCATTTATGGAGCGCTTTAAGGTACTCTTGCCGTGGCTTATTGCGCTATGGATGCTAAATCATTAGATTGCATTATTCATCTCATTTTATTACCTTTAAGCGGGATGAAGGAGGATGGAGATAAAAGTGCGACAGTTTTGTTCTCGTGATTTCCAACAACTAAGAAAGCGCGACAAACAAAGCGCGAGTGTATAAATATTATATCTTGTCTTCGGTAATCGCAGCTTTTGGTAGTTAGCTCAGCAACAGCGACATGAAACCTGGCCAGATTTTTGTTTGATCCCCTCGGCATCGCAAAAGGGACCTTCCCTGTATTCTGAGGGCATACCTTAGCAAAGGATTTATCAGGGCTACTTTTTTGATCGGTAGGCATCAGTCACAATGAGGAAGGGTGTACATCTACTAGAGGTTTGTTGGAAATGTGACATCATAAGTCAAAACCGGAAGAAAAAGGTCAGGTAACATGTTGGCAACTGTCTACCATTTCAAATTTGTTATCAGAACGTCTTATCAAAGGCCTTTTATCGGAGGAGGATGTGGAAGGAATCAACGAATGGGGCAAAAATGAATGTATAGTCGCAAGTCAGTGTATTGTTTTCTGTCTCTTCCGCATAGATCCCATTGTCTAGAGACTGATAAATTACTTGCCTTGCTAAGGAAATGACGTGGCTTGCCATTGTGTCAAATTGCCGGGATCAAAAAACCGCAGCTCGGTTCTCTAATATGGCTCTATCGTTGCAATAAAAATGACACAAAAGCAAATTTAAAACAAAATTGCATTTCTCATTGTCATCCTTACTCTGTTTGAAGGAATACCGGGAGTGGCGAATCGCCTCAAAGGTTGCGAGAGTCAAATCGTAAAAGCCTCTTTGAGCCATCTAATAAAATTTTCTCCTCGAACCACAGGAACATTCCGAGATGACCAAGGCTTGTCCGCAGGTCTGGTGCCATCACTGTGCTCAAATTATGTATTATTTACAAGGGGGATCCTTCATTTAGATTTCTCACAATTTTAATTTAAATGAAGAAAGGATTAAACATCTGGCCTAAGTTTGCAGACCACAGGCTCGCACAAATGAAATCCGCTGAAGCCATTGGGAAACACAGCCTGCAACAATTATTTTTATACAAATTCAAGACAGAATTTCATCACTTTTGCGATGTGGTTTCATGTTATACGATTATTTCTTAGCATATACTCTGCTGTTATTGATGTTCATAGTCCATTTTTCTTTTTGACCAGTTAGGCTCTTGCAACCTCAAAGGGTAGGCTGACCAAGAAAGACTGGGAACCCTTGCTATATGTACCCGGAAGCGCAACGAAGCGTTTCGCCTATCAGGGAAATATTATTATGGTCTCTATCTTAGGTGAAATCAATGTATGTCTATGACGCGAGACAAATTAGGTGAATTTTCCGCTTTCTTGATCAAACTTGTCAAATCCCATTCCTAAGCTCGTAAAAACCTATTTTGAGCGTGCCATGCTATCAGAAGAATATCTAATCTATGCATCTTGCTTCGAGAGAAACTGTAACAGTCATGGCTGACCACGCGGGCCAAAGCCACACGCTGACTGGTTGAAGGTAGTGGCGCTAGTAGAAAAACAATGGCGCATCGAGTCAGTATGTTTAACTTGGTAAGCTATTCTCTTAGGGTAATGATCATCCTGCTTGTTCTTAATCGTTACATTCCATGTAAGTGTAGTTTGGAGAACAGTTCAATAGGTCTCACCCACACATATTCTGTTAGCCGGAAGGGTACAAATTCCTTATATAATGTGTAAAAATCTGCGGATTTTCAACTCACACGTAGTCTGTATTCGGATAATTTCAGTTTTATTGCAGAAGGTTGCATTATGGACCCGGCACGCTGTCACTTTCGCTATTTAGCGTGCGTAAATTCGGGGATGTGTCAGTTTCTTGACGCTGTTTATGAAATTTGCCGGACTTCCGGAGTTCGACTCCTCTCTCTAACCATCAAATGTAAATCCTCTGGGGAGTCCAATGATATTGTCTTTAAATCGTGCATAAACTACATCGTAACTTCAAACATACTTAGGCTGCCTTACACAAGCACCGCGTATATCTGACTGGTTGAATATCTTACTGTGCAATATCATAAGACATTCTTGTCTAGAGCCTGGGCTATGATTAGGAACAAGATTAGAGGCATGAAGAGGCCAATGGTTTTATTTCACTGTTGGCTATTAATATAAGGTTTCACATCTCTTATCAACTTATCGAGGGGTCCCAAGCCAAAATACTCTCAAACATGTTGTTTAGCCTTTCTACCAATTTTGACACAAAAAAAATACCCCTAAACCAATTGGATTTTGAGAACTTAGGCAGTGAAGCAGGGCTACCTAATATTTTAGGCCTTTTTACTCAGTAAACCTTAACAGTAATTAACAGAGAGCTTCCATTTTAACGTTCGGATCGCTAAACGTTACGAATCCGATGGAAAATTTTCATCTGATTCTGGTTTGTAATATGCAATATGATCACAACACCAGGAGAGGTCAAGGACAAGCAAACCTCTACCGTTAAGTCTATATGGTCTAAATTTGAAAAAGGAATAAAGGCTGTCAGGAGAAGACAATTTTGCTCAGGGCATTAAAATGGTCTTTAAAGGCGCTCTTTACATTCCTTCAACGGTAGATTTTAATGTCACAGTACTTTACTATTGTACTGACAAGGCCATCAGTGGAGCAAATAATTAGACTACTTGAAGGATTTCATGGCAAAACGCATTATCCACCAATATGAATTTTTAGCTTATTCTACAAACTTCATGTAGCAGTAGGAGTATTTAGTATACATGTATATTTCCATTCCATAGAAGGACATTTGATCTCTATTATTTAAGACCTAAATTTCGCCTTTCACATAAAAATATGCTTTGAATCTGGCCTGTTTTGCCACAGCCCCCAAATGGTGTATAATGCGTTTTGCCATGAAGCCCTTCACCTGTTATTTGTGATCAAGAGCCTATAGTGATAGTTCTTTACAAATCCTGGGTCATAGATACATCCCAGCAACTCTTAATAAGTGCTCCACGCTTCAGGCTCTCCAGCCTTCAGATAAAAGACCTCATTTCTTTGCCTCTGATATTGCAACCTTGGCCTATTTTAACCCTGTAAGTCCCAAAAGTGAATTTACTGTTAGAAAATGTATTTTCTATGTAATGAGTAAACAGTACACATGGTTTTGTTGAATGCAATATTAGAGATAAAATGTAAAGTCTAAGAATAGATCTTAATTTTGTGGTCACAGAGGCCATATTATACGAGTATGCTGGTTCTATCGCTTATCGTAATGAAATACGTTTCCAAACTCATGTGTCAAATATGGAACATTGGGTCCTACAGGGTTAATCGGGGCGGGGAGGGGAAGGGGAAGGGGGAGGGCGCACTAGCTAAGACTGTGGTTGAGCCTTGCACCAAATAATATACGTTTTGAGTTTAGTTTTTTCATCATGATTATACCAAGATGCCAAGATTCATTGAAAAGGCCTGGCACAGCTACAAAAAGTATGGCATTCATCGATTGTGGCCAAAATTACGGGTAAGAGGAGGTGCAGCAAAAAAAAAAAAAATAGTGAATATCTCATCTACGAGCATTGCAGAGCCTTACTTATGTCTGAAACCCATTAAATTAGTGTTTACTTTTAAAGATTATTTACTTTTCTAAATTTTTATCTGTGACTGGGATAATGCAGCATAATCGGAATAAAATCTTTGAGGCGCGTTATGTAAACCACACGAATTAATAAACCCAAACTGGCTATGTGTCATTTTGAAAAATTGACAGAGATGAGGAGGATGAGCGGTTTGGGGAGAAAGTGTTGTAACTCTTGTGTTGTAAAATACACAATGAGGAAATTGTGGGCTTCGACATTAATTTCATAAATTCTCTATTCAGACTAGTTAGTGCTTCAGCTTAAGTAATGTTTGTCTGCCATGTTTTGGGTAGGAATGTACAAAGCAGTTTCTCATGATATTGGGGCGTACAGCAGCTGGTCGCGAATAAATAACCTACAGAAGCATATTCCCGGACGACGCGATACGTCATTATCGACAGTAGACGTAAACTCTCAAAACGCGACGATTAACACGTAGCAATATACATTTAACAAACATGGCTGCCATAGGACGCTTGAGAAAAATAAAATGGTCCACATGGAGACACATGGGGTCTGTGTCGGTGACGTCACTTATAGGGGGTGGTGCTTCTGAAGACGTTTTCTTCCGTGCACTGGTTAAATCATCATCCCTTGTAGATTTTGTCATCAACACCACCATTATCATGATCATCATCATTATTATCAGGGCTCTCGTCATCATCATAGCCGTCACTTATATTATACAGTAATGTGATTGTATTTGTTGTCTTTTGTTCTTGTTGTTGTTATAGCTGTTCTTGCTGCTACGCTGCTGCTGTTGTTGTTGTTGTTTATTGTTGTTACTACTGCTGCTGTTGTTGCTGCTGTAGTTGTTGTTTTTGTTGCTGATTTTGTTTTGTTTTTTACCTTTGTTGTTGATGGTGTTGTTATTGTTGTTCTTGCTGTTCTTGTTACTACTGTTTTCTTTACCGCCGTTGTTGTCGTTGTTATTGTTATTGTTGTTGATGTTGCAAATGACATTAAAGTCGTTGTTATCAAGTTACTGGACGTAACTCAAAAAAATCTCTAAAATATATAAAAAATCTTTCCATATTACTTCCCTTTAATTAATTTTTTTTCATAGTGACGCTTATGAACGAGTTATTTCCCTTTATTTTTTAATCATTAGGCTTTTGACGCCTATTAGAGGGGCAAATCACACATTTGTGTAAACCAATTAAACCGCTAATAATTAAAATCCCCCTTTTTGAGGGCCAGTGTCAGGGTGTAGAAATATGTAAAATGACCTGTGATCTAAATAAAGCATCCAATTTTAAAGTTTCAGGCACAATTTGAGCCTTCTAGATTAAAAAATAAATAAATAAAGTGTGTAGGCCTGTGTATTCGCACGCGGTCAAAACCAGCTAAATGAAAAATTAGGGACCAAATCAGAATTCGAGGTGACCTTTTTCGAAAGAGATTTGTGAAAATTTTTGGGCATTGACCCCCCTTTTTATTCCCGTTAAAAGATCGGGCAAAAGAAGCACTTTAACCTCCGTGGAAGAAATTTCCCGAAATCACAGTGGTATATATAGAATAACACAAAATGTTAATAGGGCCAAAAGAAGAAAAAAACAATAGGTGCCAAAGACCATTACAAAAACCAATATTGAACGCCCTTTTCACAGTTAATTGGAGAGACTTTGTTCTCTAGAGTTTGACTGCGGGTGGCCGAATGGTTTTGGCATTGGACACAAAGTCTCAAAGTCATGACTTCAGTTCTCACCATAGTCATGGTGTAACTAAGCGCATTGGAAAAACATTTCATTCACATTTCCCTCCGTAAACTGGACAACTGATCATAAACAGTTAAATATATATATACATAATCAGAAAGTTATTGATCAGTGTCCATAAATGGCAACAGCACTGTGTACTCTTTCAGGAGTTGAGAATGTCCGTCATAGATCTGACCGTCATGGATAATAATAACATCAGTCGCGATAATGGCCCACATGCGAGTCGTACATTCCTCATTATAGCTGTTGTTGTTGTTCCTGCTGCTGCTGCTGATTATTATTATTATTATTATTATATTATTATTGCTTATTACTGGTCACGTACACGTACCCCATTGACGGTAATCATGGCAACCGATGCCATCTTGGGTAATGTTGACTGGGAACACCAAGAAATAGTTTTGTCACTACAGTGGATATTTTTACTCCGGACAGCGCAAATGTCTGGGACAGTCGTGTTGAGAGAACTGACAATACTGACATGGTAAGAGAGAGGAGAAAAAGAATAAACAGAATGAGTGCAAAATAGTTTACAAACCTATAAAACAATATCAGAAATGGACAGATGTCGAGGTGCCGAGAGAAGATGCAAGCTTGCAGAAGGGTCAAGGACAATACACAGTCAGACAACAACAAGGACGATCAGTAGAAAGACTTTTCGCTGGAGTTCTGACTTCGAGGAATTGAGTGCAGTGATATTGTTTCCATCATTGTTCATTGTTCATTGTTCAGGGTTTGCAACATCACTGCACTCCGGGCAACCCCATAGGTGCTCCGTTCCTCGATCCAGGATCCAGCGAAGAGTCCATTTACTGATAGTTCCCACAGTTATTTGATTGCAGGCCTTTCGCTCCCATCCAGACAGTTGGCATTGTCTGCCTTCCCCTTTCTTTATTCCCATCGCTATCATCCGTTGCAGGTGGTGGTAATCTTCCCATTCCCTCTCATCATCCTCCGTCAACTTCCTCATCAGATCTTTCAAAATGTCCTCTTTGTCGTGTTTCATCTGGCCAGAGATCCTGGCATTCCCAGCCTGTCTGTCTGCTAGTTCGTTCCATCTGACCCCAGAGTGTCCAGGTGAATAAATCCAGGTCACCGATCTGACCTCTGTTGCTTGCAGGCTCTGAACCCATTCATTTCTTAGGCGGCGAGTTTTGTTTCCATCAACAAGAAAACAAGTAAACTGGTATTTCTTACAGTCAATTTAATCTATGATACATTTTTCACAAATGAACAGCACTGGTAACAACACAAGCTTGAATTGAATCAGACAGTGACGACTAAATTCATGTAATTATCATTGTCATCATTTAAACTTCTGTTACATTGCAAGTAACACGTTCTTGAATTGTTAGTGTATTGGCTGGACGCCGGAATACTCCTCATGGAATATTCTGGCTGGGCTGTAGTTTTAACTCAGACAAACATGTTTCCGAGTTGTCTCCCCTATCCCACTGCCAGCCTGCACATTCTAAATTCTATGTCCTAAACTTCACTTATACCAGCAAACTGCTCTCTAGCTCAATGGTTTATCGCTCTGCTTCATATTCTGAAAACAGGCTCAGTTTCTACATGAACCAGTATATATATAATTTTGTTTTATTGGAGCATGATTTCTGGGCTTTGTCACAGACTAAAATCTTATCGTCTGGCTATTCGGCCAAAATACTCTCCACGAGATACTCTAGCCGTCCAGCCAAAATATCCTGCATTATTTTGTACAATGGTAGGCATCATTCACCCAAAGAATCAAAAGTTAAGAAGAGGCATTACTTTTTTCCAGAGGATGTAATGCACATGACATGGTGTGCAACTTATCACCTTGAATGCAGTGGATTCCTATGCAAACTTGCACACCGAAGTGCCGAATGGTGCATTTTTCTCCCGCAAGGGTGATGATCTTATAGAGCAATTGTTGTTTGCGATGGCATCAGTTCTTTTACCCCTGATTTTATTCATGTCTCATAAACATGTTTATGCATGATCCTATTGAGGCTTTTCCCGATTTTCTGTCTGGATATAAAGTTATTTCATTTATCATCAGAAAATCCAAAAAAGCCTTCATAGGATCACACACAAACGTATCTAAGAGACATGGGTGAAATCTGATGTCACACAATTGGTGCCATCGCTAAGGACACTGGTTCTAATATCATCACCACTGAGGAAGAAGAATGCACTAGACAGTACTTCGGTGTGCAGTTTTGCATAGAAATCCAGTG
Organism: Ellobium chinense; assembly: GCA_033807755.1. Lineage (NCBI taxonomy): Eukaryota > Metazoa > Mollusca > Gastropoda > Ellobiida > Ellobiidae > Ellobium > Ellobium chinense. The sequence continues at coordinate 1,437,632 of JAWQUT010000144.1, read as the reverse complement.
CACTCGTGGGGATAAGTTGCACACCATGTTATGTGTATCACAATCTTTCCTTAATCTGTGTTTCAACATGCACATACTTCACATAAGTACAAGCAGGCTAATGTAAAGCACGACTTCGAATTATTATGTTGATGTGTTAAATTTTAGTGGGGGTGTTGTGATTATCAGAAGACAGGTTTGTTTCGGCTTTGTCAAGATACATCATTCGCTCCCGTATCTTAACAATCAATCAATCAATCAATCAATCAATCAATCAATCAATCAATCAATCAATCAGTCAATCAATCAATCAATCAATCAATCAACCAACCAATCAATCAATCCCACTGATCTCTTTTATTTATTACTACTTTATACTTTATATTATTATTTTGTCACTGCTGACGCCAAAAACATTGGCTGTGACAGGTGCACTTCAGTCCTAGTCTTCCCACACAGGCAAATTCAAAATTCCCCTCAACCATCTCTAGCCCATAGTAACGACATCGGTCGTATCAGGCATCGTCGTATCGTCACCCATGACAGGGGCGGATCCTGTGGTGGCCGCCAGGGGTTGGCCGAGATTACAGACTACAGGTTGCAGCTTTTGGTAGTCGTCCTCAGTGCAGCCGATCAGTGCGACCAGGCTGTGGAACTGCACCAGGGTCTGGCAGGCAACGTCCAAGGTGATGCTCTCGCTGGACGCCTGCAGCTTGACGAATTCCGTGCACTGGGCGGAGGAGAGGGTGTCAGCGATGGCCAGGACTAACTCCCTTTGTTGGTCCTCAAAGCTCTTGGTGGCGGAGTCGGTGGGGCCGTTGGAGACAGCTGGAAGTGTGNGGGGGGGGGGGGGGGGGGGGGGAAGAGGTGAGGGAGGTGTGAATAAGAGATACTACCAAGGTCAACAAATGCGCAAAATGAGCTGAAACATAACTGCACACTAACTGTGATGCTACGGTAGAACCAGTGTCTCACCTTCCTATTACAACGCTAGGTGCTACGGTAGAATAAATTTACATGTCGGTCGTTATCCATATCAGTGGTCCCGCAGCCAGCGGGAGGCTGCACCCGATGTGCCTTGCGCTGCTAGAATTAATGAGTTAAAGGAAATGTTGGTAATCCGACGTTTCTTGAACTGGTTTGCGTTGGCACTACAGAAAAGCACAAGTTAATCACATACTACAAAAAGGGGACAATAATATTGCAAAACGACATAATAGTGATATATTTGCCTTTCCATACATAGAGACTGCCCCTCCGCCTCACATCCGCAGCTCCCTCCCCTT
>JAWQUT010000144.1:1398192-1435481 GCA_033807755.1 Ellobium chinense | reverse complement strand
ACACACACACACACACACACACACACACACACACACACACACACACACACATACACTCTAACATAATACAGTTTGTGCACACAAGGGACAAAACTCAAAGTTCTGGAACAGTTCCCTATTATTTTCATAAGCTGTGACTCCAATATTGCCATCTTTTGAGAAAGAGTCACATATATATGCAATAGAAATTGTATATTATAATGTGCCTTTAAGTCAAAAGAAGGCAAACTGGCTTACCTGCCCCTGTGTTCCCAGATACTACCATCATCATTGTTGGGTTGGCAGACATCATGTCCGTGGTCTGACCCTCTATGTCAGCGATGACGTACAAGCAAAGGGCGGCAACCAGGAAGGATACGTGTCTTCTTTCCATGTTGATATTGAGAACCCTACAGTCTAAGCTCACTTGGAAATAAGATTTGCGATCTGAAATACAAGTGTAATGAATAATTAACAATGAACTCACTATCTCGAACTTCCTGCACTGGAAAGACCGTCATACTCTTTGTAATGGAGTGAGCGGTATTTTCCGTGTCAATTTACCAGGTCTCCTGACAAAGTGGCGTAAAGACATAATCCGCAGATATTATACCTCTTCAGGGGTTGACTATTCTTCTATTGTAGACTGTAGTGTATTACTGAGAAACACACTGCCCTTTTCAAATTTAGTACCATGGAGCTATAAAGAACACTGGAGTGCGTATCACGTGATTTTGGCCATGCGAGGTTGAAGACAATAGACGCCATCTTGGCTAGGAATGAGTGCAGCGGCGAATGAAGGCGGAGAGAGGGATTTTCAATTTTGTTTTTCACCAGACTACGTCGTAACCATGGTACAGACCTGCTGTGAACTGCAACAACAGATGTACCAAGGAAACTTTACAAAGAGCCTAGCACCACCACAGTACGATACTTAAACTGCTGTTTATTTATTACTATTGTAATTGTTTATTTATTCTTTAATTTCCTAACACTATATTTTATTTACCACTTGTAATCGCCACCACAAAACGAAAGCCTAGCTAGAGATAGAGATAGAGAGAAAGAGAGAGAGAGAGAAAGAGAGAGAGCGCTAGATAAGGGTAGGCCTACTATAGTGCGTCCAAAAATATACGTTCTCGGATTTTTGCGAATATCTTTGATTTGTTTGGATCAATTTTCGCCAAATTTTGCATAGCCTCCTGTTTCAATTTGTCTTGACAAGAAACTATTTTTTGACGGTTACGCAGATGGAAATAAAAAAGTTTTCTTCATCAACTTATATAAAAAGCTCGACCCACAGGAAATCGCGAAAATAAGGTGGTTTACAGCTACGTGGATTATGACGTGAGGATACGCAGCTTCTCTAAACACAAACATTTTTGATACGGATAATTGTAGTGCATGTTTCAAAATTTTAATATCAAGGTTGATTTGTTCCTGTAATATTTAACTTTTCAATCTACGTTTGTGATAGTTTAGTACCTTGAGCGCTATTTCTTTGACTCCTAGATCATACTGTCGAGGCATGACGTTAAAAATATATTAAGATTTTAATAGTTGTGAATGTGAGTCTGCTTTTTTAATATTTGTGTAGACCAGCCTTTTGTTTGCATCAGAATGCTTAGCATGTTCATTACGCAGAACAAAACTGTGGTGTGCACAATGATGCACAATCGGGAGTCCAAAAATTCTGCGCCAAAATCAGTGTGTGTTGTATTGTGTGTGTAAAAAGGGGAGGGGGTGAAATGCATCGTGATGGAGCCATCAAACTGTACACTCTTTTTGATAAAATATGACGAAGGGAAGGGGTGGGGACAGTAAGAAGTCAGAGGTAGCGAAGAGACTTTTTATTAGTTGCTGATGACTGTTGTATTTTATTTTATGTCAATTCTGGTCGTGGACGTAGTACTTTGTCCTTTTTAACGGATGCGGTCGGCGATAAAAACAGCAACGAGGGAGGAGAAAATGTTTTGTCTCAATTTCGGAACACAGAACGTGAGACTGCTAAAACACCGAACATTGCATTGCCTGAAATATTTGGACTTGCTCTTATGTGGAACTGATGTCACCAGAAGACAACTGTGAAAACTGTAAAACTTCTGTATTTTAAACAAGCGAGTGTCTTGAGTTTTTTATATACTTTAATGAAGAAAACTTTTTTATCTGTAACTGTATAAAGATGAAAAAATATGTTTCTATCAAGACAAATTGAAACTGGAGGCTATGCAAAATTTGGCGAAGATTGATCCAAACAAATCAAAAATATTCGCGAAAATCCGAGAACGTATATTGTTGGACGCACTATAATACTATAGGCAGCAAAGCAGCCGCCCGCTCGTACCTTGCACAGTGTTGCCACTCGTAGGGATTTTCCCCTACTGTAGGGGAAAATTGCTTTTCGTAGGCGGTAGGGGAACCCTACGGGGAAAACTGTCAAATGTAGGGGAAAGTGCTCATAAGATTGGACACAACATTGCAAAGAATAAAATGATGGCCAATCATACACTTCGCGCGTAGGGGAATGTAGGGAAAAATTAGCCTCGCTGTAGGGGAAAACCATCAGTCCAGAGTGGCAACACTGACCTTGCCCTAAGTCGTCCGCCATGTTAGTTGCGCGCCGAGGTGTACGCGAAATGGGGTGTACGCACTCCAGTGTTCTTTATAGCTCCATGTTCAGTACATTTCGCATAAAAAGTGCGCACTGGTGCGCTATATAGTGCGCAATTTCCTATTGTGGGTGTTGATCTCAGGAACAATTTATTGCAAATTACAGTGTCAGTTTATCACACATTTTACAATGTATCGAAAACACAATACACATAATGACAAAATGGTTTTCGAAATTTGTGTTTCAAGAAAACTTTGCACGGAACCGAGAGGTTTGGGTGTATTGAAAAGAGGTATAGTGACAATTCAACTTGGAAAAATATTATTATTATTATTATTATGTGCATTAATGTGTCATACATACATATAATGTGAAATTTAGTGACGAAGTAACGACTGTATTTTCAGAAAAATGTTTTCTAAGATCAACATCCACAATAGAAGAAAAGATTACTGTTTAGCACTTTGGTGAGCCAATTTGCATGCAAAATGTTCGAAGTAAAAAAAGGCAGCACAATATATTGTTGTGCTTCCACAACGGAAGTGCAGTCTATCCACTTTCAAAACACAACAATAACTTCGTTGCATGAAAAGATAACATGTGATAGACTTCCTGGTTATGAAACATCAAATCTGATCTACCTTTTTAAAGAACCAATCTTGTTTCTGTCGACTTCTGTTTGCTCAGGTTTTGACCTAAATCGAATAAAAGTTCGTATAAATCTGGAGAGCGAATTTCACAATCACTTAAAAGTATTCCATCCACCATTAAATAACAATAGCGATTGAAACTTTCCGTTCTCGATTTACGAATGTTATACAGGTATTACATCAAAGCACCTAGACCTAGATATTTGAAATTTGCAGCGTTAGAAGACAATCTCCATCTGTTAATGTAAACCAAATTTTAATTCATAAGATTTGAATTCTTGCAGTTATCAAACTTTGAAATAAGTTGTTTTTGTTTTTTTTCAAATCGGCCACCTTATCCACTGTGTACAAAATCCCTAACGATCACAACCTGTGTTCGTCTCAAGAACAATGGCGATACAAATCACACTTTAATTCAGACTGTCTGAACTTGCCAGAATGTAAGCTATCAATGTTAAAAGTAGATGTAAGACTGGGCGCAGTGTTTGTTACTTCGGCTTTACACTACATATTACGCGTCATTATCACACACGTGGAGCGCTCTTTTCCTAATGAGCATTTACCAATACAGTACAAAGTTTAATAAGATGCAGGGAGGTACAGTAATGGTCCACCTGACATTTGTTCCAAGCTGTTGTAACGTGGATGGGGAAAGGATAGTCAACAGTTAGCTGAAACACGCAGATACAGGTATGAAAATGAGGGAGAAAAACGTGTTGCTAATGTATGGAAACAGTTTTTTTTTTGTTTAGTTTTTTCTTCTCTCGATGCTACACTGTATATAAAGCTTATAATATAATATCTATATTAAGTTAATAAACAAAGAGCTAAGCTGTCACGGTGGTATCACTGTGGCTTACAGGTGTATAAGGCAGGTCTACGTGGATTCGAACCCTTTGCCCCTCGCCCCAAACGGCCCCCCCCCCAAAAAAAAACAACAAAAAACAACAAAATATCCCTATCAAAGTCTTCCTTTTAAAGCATCAAACCATAGGAGACAGGAAAACAATCATGTTCAAAAAAAAAAAGGGAGAAGGATGGTAAACCTCTTTACGACCATGTGCAATTTCATCCTTTGCAATGGAGATTTCTCATCAATAATAGCTGTCCGTGAATTTGTGAGCAAAATTCCCGCAAGATGTTTGAGCTATGGCCAACGGCAGGGTTAGGATAATGTGCTATATATAGAGTCCTTGAATACAATTGGCATCAATTCTATCTATACTGAGCCATTTAAAATTGCTCTGCCCTGGCATCCTCAAGGTCCGCAACTCTTGAGTCTTGACCACCGATCAATGATGGACCATTAATTAAGTTGTAAACTAGTATGTAGTTCCCTTTGTTGAAAAGAGACAGCGGGTGATTCCACTGTCAAACCATAAATTCATGCACCTTACAGTAATAATAATTAGATTTAGAAATCAATCTTCTCATCAAAGCGCTATAAAGGTTGTAGTGTAAAGCTGATTACTTGGTGTGCAACCTGACACCTTAAATGCATTGGAATTTCTACATAAAACTGCACACCAAGGTGCTGAATGGTGCTTGTTTCTCCATTAAGAATGATGATCTCAGGACAACTGTCATTTGCAGTAGCGTTGGTTGTTTGACACCAAATTTCACCCATGTCTTTTCGATACTTTTATGCATGACTCTATCAAGTCTTTTCTGGATTTTCTATCTTGATGAATAATTATGAGGAACTGATAGCACTCGTTGATATAAACTAAAACATCTCTGTGTCTAACATAAACTCTAAAAAAAGCTTTGGTGGCGTTATGCAAAAAAGTATCTAAAAGCCGTGGGTGAAATCTGGTGTCAAACAACAGGTGCTGCTGCAAATGACTGTTGTCCTAAGATCATCACCCTTTAGAGAGGAACATGCACCATTCAGCACTTTGGTGTGCAATTTTGCATAGAAACTTCAATGCATTTATGGTATCAAGTTGCACACCAAGTAATCTGCTTTACAACTTTTGGGAATGGATAGCATCTCTCCATAACCATTATCATTCTAAAAGTAGAATTTTCTCTGAGATTTTCTCTTTTAGCATTGGCGTATGGGGTTCAAGAACCACATGTTTTAGAGGAAANGGGGGGGGGGGAGCCGTTGCAAGTTATTGTTGTTCTCTTTGAACTTCACGTCTAAATCGTGATCCAGTCACTCGCCAGACACCCAAATGATACAACCACAAATATCGACATATCTTTTATGAAATTTTGACTGTATTCAGTGGCTTCTTCAAGAAGTTTTCGGTATCATAAATAATTTGGGCTTGTAATTTTGTTTTGTTTTGTTATAGATAACTGATTAATTTTATACTCACCTCACCTGAGTCTTGCGCTGTGCCGTGAAGAAACGAGTCGTGGGAGGACAGACTAACCGATGTGTCACTGTCCTTCTCAAGATCTCATCTTTATGTACGGCATCACAGACGGGGCTGAGAGTGAGATAAGAGGTACCGACACTTCAGAGAGACTTAAGATGTAACAAAAGACATTTTGTTACGTGCCAGAAAGTCCTGGTTTCTAGGTTATCTCTTTTTATGGGGGGGTCTTCAAAATATGGCAGAGATCTCAAGGGGGATGTATGCACACTCAGTGTCTTCAGACTAGAGCATTCCAGTTCTCTCCCGTGGCGATCAGCCAACATCTTTATCCTCTATCCGTGCAAGTGCTACAATGTAAGTTTTTAGGTTTGGGGTTGGGGGGGAGGGGGAAATTTGGAGGGGGGAGGGGAAGAGACAGGAGCTGGATTGGCTTCGAGAGTTGGGACTGGGAAGAGATGCGGGGCTTAGATGCAATGTTGGCTGATTTCCCTTAGACAGGGCACAGGCATTTTTACTTCCTAGAGTCCTCTTCAGAATAAAGAAAGAAGGTGCAGAGCCAGCTTTTCGCGATTTTGAGTTATGGAATACAATAATGGTTCCTTACTCACTTATCTCCAAAAACATATTTAGTCCAAAGCGGAGGCTGATATATTGATTTTCATCAGTTACTGAAACCTATAATCGGTGTCTTTAGACATGTGCTCCAAGATTGAAAACCAAACAAGGAAAGAAACATATAGTCGAGCCTCACGATGTCATATCATGGGCTGAGAATTAACTGGTTCTATGTCCAGTTTTGCATTTTTTAAAGGTAGAAATTGGACAAGAAACCTTGCGTCGCGAAGTTCTATGTCCGAGAAATTTGAATCTGTAAGTAATAATATGAATGAATAACAAGGCGATCTCCTATAGAAATTTGTGCTCTTTTGAAGAGAAAATCAAAACTTTGATTAAATTTTCTTAGTTCACCAAAAAGTGGACGTAGAACCAGTTAATTCTCAGCCCACGATATATCGGGGAACCACATGAGAAAGTGAAACTTCTCAGGAGCAAAGAGTGGATGGGCGGGTAAAAGTGGCGTGAACGGGGGTTGTGACATGATTCCTGACAACAGTGCATATGGGAGGGGAGGGAAAGGGGTGAGTGGAGCTGAGTTTATCCCCTTCTATTTCTCTTTGTAGACGAAAAAACATTATAATTCACAGCAAGATTGCTTCTGCCATTAACCTAACGCAATAGCAACCACTCACAAGATTACGCGATAGAACCATCTTAATTAGGCAACTCCAACTAAGCTCGTTTCCGGTTTAAGCAAAATGTAAATGTTAATAGTACTGTGATTGCGTCATCACTTCTTTGTTACGGTCGCTGAAGATGCATCAGCCAATAAAAACTAATGTAATAGACAATATCATCTAACCATACAACTCAGACAATGGGAAAGCAGAGAACGGAAGTGGTGATTGTTGGAGTTCTTGCTCGCACCTTGCATGTTTAATAACTGAAACTGGTCTATTCAGTGTAAAAGGTGAGGGCTTGGACGAAGCTCATACTGTCCCCTCTTTGCCTTGGAGAAGGTCGCTGCCAAAAGTTTGCATTAGATCTGAACTTGGTACAATTTTTTAATCGCGACAAATGGAGCAGAAGAGGGAGAAGGGGNGGGGGGGGGGGGGGGGGGGGGCGCGTAACGTGCAGAATCCCAGAAAACTGTTATTTTCTTTGTCCAAGGCTAACCACGTAACTATTTATATGATAGTTTTACAGTTACGTGGTTAGATTTAGACAACACCGATATGTTTTTAGTGTTTCTTTTTTCTTACTGTATCAAAGTTAAAATATGTAGGTTACAGTGAGTGCAAAATACTTTTATCACATCTGAACAGTCAGGGGTCTTATCTCACAAAGACAACCAGTCAATCTCCACAAAGTGAAGGGTTCTCCCACAATGTGAAGAGTTCCTCCTACGTCATTGCGGTACTGGGACCACAAGTGAATTCTGGGGCGATGACACAAATATATTATTTCATTTGAATACGTGACAGACACAGAACCTTTCTTGCCAGTGGCAGAACAGGGTGGGGTGGAGAGGGGAAGGGGAGGGGGAGAAACAGTCTGCAATTTGTCCGTCCTTTCATCTAGTGGCTAAAGACAGTGGAAGATGTTGTCAGAGTTCTAGTGATCAGCGCCTATAATTGGCAGCGGCACTATATGCTCCTCGGGGAGTTGAGAAAGTAATAGAGTGATCAGACCTGCTGGTGTATTTACAATGTGAAGTCGCGTGAGCGGGCAGTATCCTGGATATGAGACTTATGAACGCACTATCACTATTATTAGTATTAGTATCTATTTCAGCATATTCCTTTTCCTCTGTGACCTAACTTTATGCGGTACTAGCCGAAATGCCAATGACTACTCGGGGAAGGGCGGGAGAGGAGACCTGGTAACCAGACTCATGAGATTTTTTTTCCAAATTACTCTTTTAAATTATTATTATTATTATTATTATTATTATTGTCATAGGCCATAGGCCAAACACAACTTTGCAATTTTCATTGACACAAAATGCAACATCATAAGAAAGAGAAGAAAAAAAAATGCAACCATGACTTAAAACCTGTCAACAAGACACAATCCCACCATGTACAGCAAATTTTTCAGCCATAACATACTAAATAATGCCTTCCAGTCAATAACTCCTCCCCCCAAGCAATCTCATCCACAACACAGTCAGATACATAATACACCACCCATTTAAATAAATAATGTTTGTACAAACTTTTGATGAAATCTGAGGGTTCAAACTGAAGTAGGGGCGAATTTTCTGTGCCTATTTATTTAAGAACGGACTATATCTATGACAGCACAGACTGGTTTAACTGGCTCCAGAATGTAGTATTATATAGACTACTCGTATTAAAGGGAAGTTTTGCCAGCAAAATTTCCACGACGTGTGTATGTGAGTTACAGGCAACGATGCAGCTTTGAAACATGACCCAGAAGTTACAGCTTTTTTTTCTCTTTAGGTTTCTGGTGCAAATATTTTTAATTCAAACTCCAAATAGTTTGCAATGGTATAGTAGTCAGTAGCAGTTAAAGGTGTTTTGCAGTTACAATGTCTACAACAACGGTCTAAACTTCCAAACCCAATATACGACTGCGGTTCTACCCAGAGACAAGGCTCACTTCTTCTTTAATATATTTTTACTGAACCGACGGATTTTGTAATAGCCATTAGACGTCTAATTAGCGGAAATCCACCCTCGCACTTTCTATGTTCATTGTATTAAAAATAAAATGGACGCAGGTTTGTGCACCTTGCAGGCACGATCTATCTATGAAATATTACATGTATATGAAAACACTGGGCATAACAACATGTTATTCTGTGTGCATCTTACCTTCCTGTATCCTTTGCTCAGTAACACTCTCTCCTTCCGATATGAAAACCGCATGTACCAGTAGTTAGGAAGTTCTGCTGTAAAACGACACATTGTTGGTGATGCACCAGTTTCAGAGTGGTACAAATACTGTAAAGTAAACAATCGTGCACACTATAGGCTACGTTCATAACCTTTTAAACGACTCGCAAGGTGTCTCGCGACCTTTTGTTTTCCTTTAAAATTCATGACTTGTCGACTTCCGCCGGTGAGAGATTTTTTTCGGGCGAGCTGAAACAATGACATTACAGGAGAAACTCAGGAAATCGATCACCAAGGGACCAGTCTATCCGAGTTCGTGAAAAACGTTTATATGTAAACAATTCGCTCCTTTGCACAAAAGCTGGCGTTTTTCTAAGCTGCTTGACCGTCCTTAACAAACTTAAAATGTGTAAGGAGTCAAGTAAAAGTTCAACAATTGCTCCAATTTCATCATGGTCATGGAGTTTAAACGTAGGATCCTAAGGTTTCATGGTGAAAACATCAACAGCGGTAAACCTAAAAACTATATGGAAAATGGTGGTATGTAAAAATGGACAGGAATTTATACGAACGTATTGACGGAATTTGTTTTTCAAAAAATACATTGTTGAAAATTACTAAGATTGACAAGCAAAGCAACAGCCTACGTATTTAATAGAAATTTTGCTGCAAACCGGATGTTTTGCTGTCCATGGTTTATCGGAATCCTCGACACAAAGAGTCAACTTTAGATTATTTACAGATTACTGAATTCGGAACAACCGGCCTCACGACCTCAAGTCTCTTTCGATCTCGTTACAAACTCTGGTCCCGAGTGCTGTAATTCTATACATGTATTCAATTTACTCACTGTCTCGAATTTTCGAAGGGGTCCCCTGAAATTCGAGATGGTGAGTTTTTACTGTATGCATATTGTTGTTGGTTGTTTTTTTTTTTGAGAAAATGAGATTCGAGGTCTTGAGGTCCTAGTTTACCTGACCCGACCAAATGCTGGCAAGGCGTTGTGTTCTCTGTACGTTTTGTCAGCGTTTGCGTTTAATTTTTTTACAAACTGGCAACTTGCTATAGAAGTATTTTTTTCCCCAATAATCCAATTTTCGCGGAAAGTTGGAAATGACATTTTCTCGTGTGTGAATAAACGCAGAGGTCTAGAGGAATTAGGAGTGGTGTTAAAGGTTTGTCGATTAACAAATATATTTGGCGTAACTTGGCACTAAAATCATCAGACTGGCAACTTAACTTCGTACTTATAGGAAAAATACTAAATTATATAATGTCCAAATAATGTGAGGCAGTCACTAGCATTTACGTTTCACTTATTTACTAGATTTAGATGCGATAGTAGGCTTTTTCAACATCTTATAACGGAACTTTTTTTTTCGCGGGGACTTATTTTGCGAGTCAAGCTTAGTTCGCGAAATTCACGAAAAGCAACAAATCTTTGTCCGCGAAAAACAAAGAGTCTTCCACAAAAATTAGAAACTACGCAGATACCCAGGTACCCGTGAAATTCACATTTAATAACTTGTTAAAGAGCAAGAAAGATAAGGTTCGCAAGATTATGAGTCAACGACTTTGGTTTTTAATCTAGAAGACGTCACAATCAGTTTAGCTGAGCCCTCTAGAAGTTAAGAGGTAGTTAAAAAGATCAGTAAGAGAGTACGGGCGAGGAGATTAGCTTTGTGGCGTGATGTGCAAGGGTGAATCAAAACATTTTGCCCCCGCTAAGAAAACGTATGAGTTTTGACAGTGTGAATGTCGCTGAGTTTTTGCAATGTCCTCAATGACACTACACCAAAGTTTACTGAATAAATGTTTCGTATGCAAATGACAGGATTCTAGCTTGGACAGGGGTGTGTATTTTCTGTAGACAGTAGTCGTACGCCCTCATAGTCCTTTGTAAAAGAGAAAGCGCCTGTTGCTCGTATTCAGAAAAGAGGAAGCCACTTGAGATATGTATTGAATTTACCCCAAGTTGCTGGTAAACGGGTTGTGGGTAAACGAAGTCGACTGTATTCTAAAACACGGTCAAGCACTATTTCCTGCTGACTTTATTGTTTTCTTTAATTTTTTAAGGATGCTATAGAGCTAGCTAAGGTATGTTGTCGTCTCAGATCACATTATCCTTTACCAGTTTGTATCATGTTTGAATTACTAGCATGTATAGAAATTGGACTCCGTAAATGACGCTGGATTGGTCACACCCTCAGAAAACCTAGTGGACACATCACCAGGCAATCACTGCAATGGAACCCACAAGGAACACGAGGCAGGGGTAGGCCACGGGAGACATGGAAACGATGCACGGAAAGGGTCATGCGAGAGATGAAGCTCACTTGGAACGAGCTTGGAAAAATGGGCCAAGACCGGGAAAGATGGAATTCGCTTGTACGTGGCCTATACCCTGCTGGGGGTGAAAGGCATTGATGATGATGATGATGACCCCAGTTCTCGAACGGGATCGTGGGGATTAAAAAGCCAGTTAGTCATGCACATTCTAGCACAGTAACAATGAATAGAAAATAATCCTCTAAATAAAAAACGACGCCATTTTCCCGGTCCATAAGTTTAACTCTAGTCATGCAATGACGGTTGTGTTTTGTATTGTTTCTGTTAGCATTGGTGCTGGTTGCAGTTTTACAAAGTTTAAGAGTTAAGTAGTAGTGAGTAATCATTACAAATCATTGTTGCTTTGTTTGAATTTTTAGCTCTAAACCGTGATCCATTCACTCGCCAACCATAATAAAAAAAAAGGCTTCAAGCAATAGTGCGCCTCCTGTTTATTTCTTAACTGTATTCTGGGCTTTTTTGCGCCATTCTTGATGTCACAAATTTGAGCTTGTATTTTTTAAATGACTAGATTACTGAGGAACCCGGTCCTGCTGGAAATGGAGGGGAGAGCGAGGGAGACCAAATTAAATGTTCACTGAACGATATTTTATGTTGTGTCTCTCTACCCCTACCCTCTCCCCCTACCCACACCCGAACGCTTCTACCCTCAGGCATAACAACAGCGCTGTAACTTCCCCCTATGAATAATTCCGCAAATTTTGATGACGTCATCCGATGACGAAAGTTTGTATCGTTTCCGAATCGGAATTGCCAATAACCGTAGAAGGCCTGGGATTTCTTGTGAAGTCTATTTTTTCTCTTTATTCCGCGATTCCAGCTGGCAAAAATCGAGGGCTGTCATAATGACCGATTTATCTTTTGGTACCCTCACACCAAATTTGAAGTCTGCAGCTGTGACATATTGTTATTGTATTGTTATTGTTATTGTTGATAGTTTGTCCGGAAAAGTGACACATGTGTTTCCAAGTTATCAATTATATTATATAATAAATTATTACCTATCAACTTAATAAGCACTTTTTTCCTTCCTTCAAAATATCCAGACCGGGCGTGCAAGCAAAGCTGAGATGCCATTAGGAGATAGCTTTAGAACTGTGTTTATGTATGAGATCTTTGCTTCCTTTACGGATGTGCACAGCTTTGGTCATAAGACTCCAGACCATAGATTCGTACTTTATTTGATGTTCATATACTTTTTAGAGGAAAAACTTTCATCTGCAATTCACAAAACTCTGAACTTGTTTCTGTTTTTTTTGGAGGGGGGGGGGAAGATGGTGTTAAGCAATTTGGAAACCACGCAGATATCTAAGAGTCGTGAAATTCAAACTTTATAACATGTCCACGGGAACGAAGGAGTTCACTAATATTATGAATCAATGTGACTCTACACTTTTTCACTCTTTTTCTCTAATATTTTTATGAACGGATGTCACGTGAGGGGAGTTTATATCTCTATGGAAACGGTGCAATCGAAGAGGCGCTGCTGCTCTTCGCGTCCGAAGTTATGTTTGACATAACACTTTGGGAGTGACCCTTCTGTAAGATTTTATTATGGGTGAGACCACAGTGATAAGGGAAAATACTCTGTAATTCAATTCAGATCTGTTTAATGAGTTACGTCCTCTGCAATCAGATATTTGGGCCAGCAGATTAGCGACTGTAAGTAAATGTTTTGGGGGTTGGGGCAGGTAAGTTTATGTTTGTGTTATTAATAAACTTCATATTGGTTGTGGTAGTTGGTAATAGGTATCACAACGCTGTGTGGATAGGACACTCTTAATAAGAGATACAGGATTCACCCACCATTCTGTGGCCTGGTACCATATTCAACGGTAATTAATAGTATCATTGCTGTGATATAGAAATCTTTAGGAGCATGCCATTATGCCGCCACCACCACCATCACTACCATTACTACTACCATTATCATTACTATCGCCAACACTATTACCACCAACAAACGCATCTTCACCATCACCATCATCATCATCATCATCATCATCATCATCATCATTATCATCATCATCATCTTCTTCTTCTTCTTCTTCTTGTTCTTCTTCTTCTTCTTCTTCTTTTCCTACTACTACTACTACTACTTCTTCTTCTTCTTCTTCTTGTTCTTGTTCTTCTTCTTCTTCTTTTCCTACTACTACTACTACTTCTTCTTCTTCTTCTTCTTCTTTTTCTTCTTCTTCTTCTTCTTCTTCTTCTTCTTCTTCTTCTTTTCCTACTACTTCTTCTTCTTCTTCTTCTTCTTCTTCTTCTTCTTCTTCTTCTTCTTCTTCTTCTTCCCCATTATCGTTCGATAAATTTTGACAGTGCTATATTCCAGCCAGGATCACAAACAGGACGATGCACGGACCCATATAGTTTACTGTTCAGCTGGGCTCTTTTCAGCCTTATCTTCAATCTTTCCAGATCTCCAGCAGTGGCAACAAAAACAACATCAGTAGCTGCATAGCCTACATAACTTCTGTGTCAACTGACGCAATGCGTTAACTGCGATTGATACAACTAATGTTTTGAGGACTTCCCGTGGTTATAGCAATGCGTTATTTAATGCAAAGATTGTGCAGTACATACAGCTACTATTGAGAACAACAAAGTTACTACGAGAGTGCCGGGTCCACATGCCTTCGCTGCAAACAAAATTTTAAAATTTTAATTGTCCAGTTTTAAAAACTTAGGCAGCTTCAGCTGCAATATTAGCATCAGCCGTCACAGGGCCGATAACCACTGCAAGGTCCACACGTGTTTCATCACAAAAGATTATGACAGTTCTTAGGCCCCTGTCCACTCACACATGACCTTGTGTAGGATGTCATAATCGCTCGGGGTGCAGCCCATAATTTCCATAACCTTTCGGAAAAATTCCAGTTTATCACAGACCTCTGAAAGTGTGGTGATGTGCGTATCCTGAGACACAAGGATTTCCCGGCACTTGTCTGAGACCTCGTTCTGGAATGCGTTCAAGATGGCGGTTATCTGGTCGCTTTGACACTGACTGGGCACGGAGCACACGGCCAGGAGAACGAGGCACAAAACGAATTTCATTGTGGAGGAAAGGGAAGGAAGGTTGTGTCTTATGGAACCTGAAGATATAAAGCAAACAAATATGTCACAAATTTAGATTCGGATTCAAATAGTTCATTAGGTCACAAGCCAAACAAATTTTTTAAACATCAAAAGTTGCATTGGCACATGGTAAACACAATTTACAAAAAGACAACAATAACCACAGCAACAACAATAACCACAACGACGACGACAACAACGACAACAACAACAACAGCAGCAATAATAACAACAAGCTATGATACTCTTTTCACATATGCACGCTGAACAAATGTTAACATAAATTAACATCTTCCCCTACACTACCATGTATCGAATTAGGTTTACAGATGACGTCACAATCCAAGAACAGATCTCCAAACTTGACTTTAAGATTTTGACGACGTAAAAAGATTTGTTAATTGATGGGAATGGAATTTTTTTTGCGTATCAGTGTGAGAAAAACAAAAAGAAATGAGTTTCGAGTTGGTAAAAAAATAAATGTGGCTTTACCGACATTTTACAAGAACTTTGGTGTTGTTATCAACAGTAACTTCATTTGGCACACTCATGTAGATATTATTTAAAACGACTGCAAATATATCTGTACATCAGACTGCACATACTTGAGTGCTTGCGAATTAATGACGGGATCTCATACCATCGTAAGAATTACATTAATGCATTGGTGCTGAGTGCATCCTTATTAGCATTCAACTTGCCTAATTAAAGAAATTCAAAAGTTAGTAAGAGATCTAGTCGTTAATATGCAAGTTCTCAAATATCCAATTTGAAAATAAGACGATGCTGTCGACTACGCTTGATCGCAACTTCCCTTTAATCGCAAAGAATACTGTAACCGCTTTCGAAAACCTACTGGATAATTGCATGTTCTTCAAATTGCTATGTTTTCCATTCTCCTGGGCTAGAGTGATTACGGGAGGTGGACAGTGCATTACAAAAGTTTTGAAAATATGATTTGAAACCTAAAGAAGCCAAAACTACCGTATAGGGGATTCACACTGTTCCAGTTTTTGTTCATATTTTGGGGTGGAACAACTGAGAGTTTGCGCATTACCGGAGGGGTATCTTACCATCGTAAGAATTACGATCGGTGCTGAATGCACTTTTCAACATACAGAGTTAATATAATTCTTACTATGGTAAAAGATCCCACCGTTAATGCGGAAGCTCTCTAAAGATGTCGAAATAGCCTTTTACGGGATTCACACTGCTTTAAAGTCTGTACTTTTGTGGGCTTGAACAATAACAACTGCACTTTGTGGCACTTTGGCTTGCAATTTAAACAATAACAACTGCACTTTGTGGCACTTTGGCTCGCAATTTGAACAATAACAACTGCACTTTGTGGCACTTTGGCTCTCAATTTGAACAATAACAANNTAACATCTTCCCCTACACTACCATGTATCGAATTAGGTTTACAGATGACGTCACAATCCAAGAACAGATCTCCAAACTTGACTTTAAGATTTTGACGACGTAAAAAGATTTGTTAATTGATGGGAATGGAATTTTTTTTGCGTATCAGTGTGAGAAAAACAAAAAGAAATGAGTTTCGAGTTGGTAAAAAAATAAATGTGGCTTTACCGACATTTTACAAGAACTTTGGTGTTGTTATCAACAGTAACTTCATTTGGCACACTCATGTAGATATTATTTAAAACGACTGCAAATATATCTGTACATCAGACTGCACATACTTGAGTGCTTGCGAATTAATGACGGGATCTCATACCATCGTAAGAATTACATTAATGCATTGGTGCTGAGTGCATCCTTATTAGCATTCAACTTGCCTAATTAAAGAAATTCAAAAGTTAGTAAGAGATCTAGTCGTTAATATGCAAGTTCTCAAATATCCAATTTGAAAATAAGACGATGCTGTGGACTACGCTTGATCGCAACTTCCCTTTAATCGCAAAGAATACTGTAACCGCTTTAGAAAACCTACTGGATAATTGCATGTTCTTCAAATTGCAATGTTTTCCATTCTTCTGGGCTAGAGTGATTACGGGAGGTGTACAATGCATTACAAAAATTTTGAAAATATGATTTGAAACCTAGAGATGCCAAAACAACCGTATAGGGGATTCATACTGTTCCAGTTTTTGTTCATATTTTGGGTTGGAACAACTGAGAGTTTGCGCATTCATGGAGAGGTCTCTTATCATCGTAAGAATTACATTAGTGCATCGGTGCTGAATGCACTTTTCAACATACAGAGTTAATGTAATTCTTACCATAGTAAAAGATCCCATATTTAATGCGGAAGCTCTCTAAAGATGTCGAAATAGCCTTATAAGGGATTCACACTGTTTCAAATACTATACTTCTGTGGGCTTGAACAATAACAACTGCACTTTGTGGCACGTTGGCTTGCAGTTTGATTGAACAATAACATTTGCAGTTTTTGGCACTTTGGCTTGCAATTTGGACAATAACAATTGCAATTTGTGGCACTTTGGCTTGCAATTTAAACAATAACAACTGCACTTTTTGGCACTTCGGCTTGCAATTTAAACAATAACAACTGCGCTCTTTGGCACTTTGGCTCGCAATTTGAACAATAACAACTGCACTTTGTGGCACTTTGGCTCGCAATTTTACACTTCTTATCTAAAGAGAGCTGCACCAGAATTACACACCAAAGTGTTCCAACATTTAGCAGTCCAATCAGGAACGAAAACTGGAACCCTGGACGACTGGACCCCTCTTAAAAATGGAATACAGGGAAAGCCAACGGATAATTATGGAATGAATATAAAAGTAACTTGGATGAAAGAGGGGGAATACTGAGATAGGCAAGAAAGAAAGAGGTAGGAGAAAACCTCCACGATGATACGAACTTATGGTATAAAATTTTTCAATTTATATGTAATATGAACAATGCCAACTTTTCAAAATAAGTACCACCTATCCTTGTTTTGGTTTTAGACACTATCTTAAGGTTTTTCCAATGTGGAAGCTGTGTATTTCTAAGGAATTACTCCTTGGTTGCATAAAAGTAGAGTTGAGGTGAGTAACAACATCAACACGGTGCGTTGCATAACTTAGCAGTTGTTTATTTTTCCTTATCAGTCTCCCAATCCACATGCTCTTCATTCTAGCGTTGCATAAACTAATGATCACTTTATTTCTTTCGTTAACAAATGTTCCGATGCACATTTCGTTTGGAACATGTTTGTTTTTTACCTTCATTTTGACAAGGAATGAAAGTTGTCTAATATTTTAACACTTTCTGTAAACAATGTGTAAACTAAAGATGAGGGTACAAAAGACAGTATATGCGGAATAGATAATATAACAGGAGAGAAAGAAGGAAAAGGCAGATGAAAACAGAATCAGAAAGTGAATGGGACACACACAAAAAGCTGGAAAGAATTTTTAAAAAGAAGTGAGTGAAGAAGATTAAAAAGAGGAGAAACAAAAAGAGGAAAGTAAGAGAGATGGAGAGGAGAGAAAGAAAGAGAAAAGAGAGGGAGAAAGAAAGAAAAGAAAGAGTTCGACACTTACCTAAAATCAGGACAGTGTTTCAGCGACCAAATTAATGTCAGAAAAGTGTGAATTTCATACCAGCTTCGGCTTTTATATACATATGTGTGAATAATTTGTTTCATTTTTTTATCTCTGCCTACAACCACTCAGGATGGATCGTCGGTTACCAGATCATTTAGATCAACCAATCCTTTCACTGGATCCAGTGAGCGCAATAGAAATTTATACGCACACCCAGATTTTGTTCCGAAAAGGGCAAAGTGCGGTGTTTGTTTATGAACATTTTGGATCACTTGGAATCACGAGGACAACAAATCTTTACGAACGTGGGAGGCAGTTCGACAGTAATGATTAGGTTGCGGAATTAAAAAGAATGTTACATGGAAGAGGTGGGGGTGATGTGGATGTGGGATAGGTGTTGTGTTTCAAAATGTGTTTCAAAATATCATGATGATATTTGCATTACTGCATTTAATTTGTTTTGAGAGATATCTTGACAGCAAAAGATATGAGGGCTTGACAAAACAATATGTAGGTTTAGCAATAAACGGGCCTTTTTCCCTGCCCACAACCTCCCTCCCTATTTTCAACCCCTTCCCAACACCAATCCCACACACACCTGAATCAAGGCAGCCCGTAAAAAATAATGGCCAAAAAACAAAAAACTAAATTTAAAATTCCGAAAATTTAATAATTTCAGTTACTCGCATTTCATACAATTGAAATGAGCCCATATTAGCAGATGATCACTTTTCGTTAATGCTGCAAACTTAAAGTTTTTTACATATAGGTCCTGTAGATATATTATCATTGCTAAGAAAATGAAATGTACATGTCTAACAAAGCCAGGTGTGCGTTCAGATACATTAGCTTCGGGGCGCCATCTAATTAACATGTGTTTTCAAATTCTTCTGCGCAACAAATTCATAGCTTCTGAGTGAATGAAACTTGAGCTTGCACATGTTTACATTATTAATGCTTGAGTTCACATTTCAACTAGATTGACAACTAATGCACTATTTTCCATCCCAGTTTTTTTTATTTTTTTCTTTTTAAATTTCAATAATCTTGAAAGTACTAGACTTTGAACTAAATAAAGTTTAGCTCTTTGTCTTTTTCGCTGTAGCAATCGTAATAGGAGGGATATTTTGGCTAAACAGTCAGACTACCCTGTAGAGAGTATTTTGCTGGTGTTACTGAATTTCAGTACAAACTTGGCAAGTATTGGATAGGGAAAACACCTCGGAAAAAAATGTTTGCTTCAGTTTTAAAAACATGCAATCCAGTGGCTTTTAAAAAGTAAAAATTTGGTATTTGGCTCCAAGAAACGCCAAATTTGGAAACCCTGGTTAGGTCCAAACCATCAACCTCTCGTCGCAGAAAGAAAAAAAAAACGCTAAAAGTCGTGCACGAAAAGGATCTTGAAACAACAAAACACCGTTAGAACAGAGGGTAAGCAAATATTTCTCTCACATTATTGGCCACTTTTTTAAAAATTTTCTCTCTGTACATTGCCTTTGGGAGGATTGCACCAAGGATATGGGAGCGTTGAATCTGTGAGACAGTCTATAGGCTCTCAGCAGCGAAGAAAACTGGCTAATGTCAACAAAATCGTATTGTCAATGTTTGCAAATGGCTCACAGGGGAAACAGGACGGAGGTGATGTGTGAATATTTTAGAAAACCCCATTGAAGATGAATTAAATTGTATTAGACAAATAAATAATATGTTGGTTATCTTAGATTCATCGATTACATGGACACTACGCCCCTGATTTAACTGCCCAGGGAGTACAGGCACCCCGATAATAATATGTTATGCACTGACTGACCCTTCCGTGTAAAGTCCAGTCACAAACTCTCTCTCTCTCTCTCTCTCTCTCTCTCTCTCTCTCTCTCNCTCTCTCTCTCTCTCTCTCTCTCTCTCTCTCTCTCTCTCTCTCTCTCTCTCTCCAGCCTATCTACCCCTTGAAACTGGGGCACTAACACCTACAGCCATTTACAATGGGTTCTCAAGTTACTCCTCAAAGTTGTACCCCAACTTGTCTGCTAATTGTTTCAAAGATTTAATCACCCCTGCATATTCACTGCAAGTTTTTTTTATATTATTATTATTCGCCTCTGTTCATGGGGCAGGCAAGGGTCAGAGGCCCATCCCATGTCTGACCTTGTAATAAAAATCGAAAAACTCGCCCCTAAGTATGGACATAACATGTATATGAGATTTTACCATCCTTCCAGTCATAATACTCAGGAGTGATCTGTATATATATATATATATTCTCAGCAAGTTCAGTTGTTGGTTTTTGGGGTTTTTTGCAACAAAAGTAATCATAGTTTAACAGATTTATCTCCATATAGGCTGACCGGCCACTCACATAACAATTTACAATTTCATTACAATATACAACACCCAATATGAACCCTTACAATCACGATACTGAACAAACAAAATGCGGTACACACGTCTTTCACAGCAGCAACAAAGACAAACAAACAAACAACAGCAGACCCAAGCTTTGGTGCGTTTGACCCTTGGGGCACAGGACTAACAACCACCGGAAGTTTTAGAAATACGCAAGGAAATAATTAATTGGCGTCCGTTCCTGTCCAACCGTCTTATCATAAAAACTTCGCCTTTTTTTCTTAGAGAGGATAGTCACCGTCTTCCATTCATTTAATCGCCTTTTGTTTCCATTTCCTCCACAATTTTGATAACACTATTTTTGTTTTCGCATTTTCTGGAGGAAAAAAGGTTCGTCATAATATGGTATGTAGACCTCAAAAATACTTCATCATATCAGCAGGTGAGCAGAAAGTTCACCGGGCCTATCTTGTATATCTTATATTCCAAACATGAAAAAAAACCCTATAATTAGTTATTATGATCGTGGTTGTACGACTCTAGGATTAATAATAGTATGTATTCAACATGAGATGCACACTGCTGTCTACCGGAATTTCTCTTCTGTAGAAGTGCTGACAGGGGGAGATAATTTCTCAGCGCGAATGCCTTTTTGTTTTTCATTTGTCAGACCTCATCATGCATATTCGTGCTAAATAGTATACGTGTGAATGAACTACTCAGCCAAATCATGCACATCAGGACCACGATTCCCTGAGGCTCCGCCCCGGCCAGGCCCGCCAGAAATACGCCACCGACAACATGGAGAGTGAGGAACATGATCTAGTGTGGCCCGCAAACATTGATTTTTAACATTGTCAAGTGAACAAAGTCGGTTATCAATTTGCATCCAGATAACATTTAGGTGAATCTACACGTTTCTATTATAATGAATTCGTCTCCGGAGCAGCTGAGCATCTCATTATAAGTTGGGTGAATCATCCACTATGTTAGACGAAACGTCCATTTGTTTTCATCGCTAAACAGTAGAGATGCTATCCTGGACATGAATCTGCTATCTTTTGTACTGCGTTGTATTTATTATTATGGTTTCATTGGGGAATGCTTTTCATTGAATGAAATCGAAATAAGGAAAGACATATAGATAACACAGAAAAAGTATGAATGGACTATTTCTTTATGTTCTTCGTTCATTAACAAGGCAAAAAAAAAATGCCTGAAGTGAGGATCGAACACTGTACCCTTCGTTCTCCATCGCAGTGTTCTGATCACTGAGCTATCGAGGCGTTGAACTTCATGGCGCTTGCAAACTAAACTAAATAGCGTGGCGAGTAGTGAATAGCGTCACAGGCAGTCACAGCTATTGTGTTTATCCGTTCCTATCACAGAAGTACTGTAGATAGCAGATTCGCGTCCCTGACAATGAAGAATTCCAACATCCTGAGATATTTTAATGGATGTGTCAGTGGCTAAGACTACATCTGCCCCTTCCCTGACTTGTCTTAATCTGTCTCACCTCTAGACATCTAGCCTTATCCCTAATCCAACCCTAGCCATAATATTTTCCATGAATACCATTAGGAAAGCTGNCTCTCTCTCTCTCTCTCTCTCTCTCTCTCTCTCTCTCTCTCTCTCTCTCCAGCCTATCTACTCCTTTAAACTGGGACACTAACACCACTTATATCCATTTACAAGGGGTTCTCAAGTTACTCCTCAAAGTTGTACCCCAACTTGTCTGCTGACTGTTTCAAAGATTTAATCACCCCTGCATATTCACCGCAAGTTTTTTATTATTATTATTATTATTCGCCTCTGTTCATTGGGCAGGCGGGGGTCAGAGGCCCATCCCATGTCTGTCCTTATCATAACAATCGAAAAACTCGCGCCTAAATATGGACATAATATATATATAATATATATATGAGGTTTCACCACCCTCCCAGTCATAATACTCAGGAGTGATCTGTATATTCACCACAAGTTCAGTTGTTGGGGTTTTTTTTGCAACGGAAGTAATCATAGTTTAATAGGTTTATCTCCATTTAGGCCAACCGGCCACTCACATAACAATTTACAATTTCATTACAATAATATACAACACCGAAATATGAACCCTCACAATCACAATACTGAACAAACAAAATGCGGTACACGCGTCTTTCACAGCAGCAACAAATTTAGAAGAACAACAGCAGTGAGCAAACTAATGCTCTGGTGCGTTTGACCCTTGGGGAACAGGGGTTAAAACCACCGAAAGTGTTAGAAATACGCAAGGAAATAATTAATGGGCGTCCGTTCCTGTACAACAACCGTCTTATCATAAAAACTTCGCTCTTTTTCTCAGAAAGGATAGTCTACCGTCGTCCATTCATTTAATCGCCTTTTATTTCCATTTCCTCCACAATTTTGATAACACTAGCCGCTTTATACCACATTCCTAGATCTTGTTTTCGCATTTACTGGGGAAAAAAAGTTCTGATTTTTCGTCATAATATGGTATGTAGACCTCGAAAATACTTCATCAGTTCAGCAGGTGAGCAGAAATTTCACCGGGCCTATCTTTTATATCTTATATTCCAAACATGAAAAAAAAAAACCAACTATAATTAGTTATTATGATCGTGGTTGTACGACTCTATGATTAATAATAGTATGTATTCAACATGAGATGCATTCTGCTGTCTACCGGAATGTCTCTTCTGTGGAAGTGTTGACAGGGGGAGATAATTTCTCAGCGCGACCGCTGTTTTTTTTTTTTCATTTGTCAGACCTCATCATCCATATTCGTGCTATATAGTATACTTGTGAATGAACTACTCAGCCAAATAATGCACACCAAGACCACGATTCCCCGAGGCGCGGCCCCTGCCAGGCCCGCCAGAAATACGACATTGACAACATGGAGAGTGAGGAACATGATCTAGTGTGGCCCGTAACATTGATTTTTAACATTGTCAAGTGAACAAAGTCGGTTATCAATTTGCATCCAGATAACATTTAGGTGGGTCTACACATTTTTATTATAATGAATTCGTCTCCTGAGCAGCTGAGCATCTCATTATAATATAAGCTGGGTGAATCATCCACTATGTTAGACGAAACTCCCATTTGTTTCCATCGCTAAACAGTAGAGATGCTATCCTGGACGTGAATCTGCTATCTTTTGTACTGCGTTGTATTTATTATTATGCGTCCATTGGGGAATACTTTTCACTGAATGAAATCGAGATAAGGGAAGACATGTTGATAACACAGAAAAAGTATAAATGGACTACTGTATTTCTTTATGTTCTTCATTCATTAACAAGGGAAAAATATGCCCGAAGTGAGGATCGAACACCGTACCCAGCGTTCTCCATCCCAGTGTTCTGATCACTGAGCTATCGAGGCGTTGAACTTCATGGCGCTTGCAAACTAAACTAAATAGCCTGACGAGTAGTGAGTAAAACGTCACAGCTTTTGTGTTTATCCGTCCCTATCACAGAGGTACTGTAGATAGCAGATTCGCGTCCTTGACAATGAACAATTCCAACATCCAAAGAGTTTTTAAATGATGTGTCAATGGCTAAGACTACATCTGCCCTTTCCCTGACTTGCTCTTAACCTGTCTCACCTCTAAATTCAGCCTGTCTCTTCATCTAGCCTTATCCCTAATCCAATCTTAACCATAATATTTTCCATGAATACCATTAGGAAAGCTGAAAAATGTGTTCGGTTTTACGCCTGAGTTCTACAGAATGAGAACCCAAGACTGACACTACGAGATGCCACACCTACTGTACTATGACTGTATTTTCCTGGGTATGCCAAAGCTAGACCAAAGTCCACTGACCGTGTACTGGGGCAAGAAAAATGGCCAATGGACAGGTACCACTGTACACTGACAGACAACGCTATCTTTCCTAAGGATAGAATACTTGAGATAATATCTTTGCGCACTGACTAGTCCAAGGCTAAGGAATACAGAATAGATAATGTTACATCCTGTCACAGACTCAGCCAAGCCCCACATACTGTCGTTATCTCGCAAGGTCTGCGAGTATAATTTACGTTCTGCGTTGGTTCAAAGATCATCCAGGGTGGTTCCAAAGAGTTGTTTACGTCTGAGAAATTTCCAACACTGTTCAAACAAACAGTCCTGACCAAAACAAGTATTCATGCGAAGTATGGTTTGGACTTTGTACTTAGAACATTGTACTTGAGGATCTAACTTTATTTATTTTTAATGCCGAGGTGATGTCCTTATCTTGAGAGGCTCCGTTCAAACTTTCTAGAAAACGCTGACTGGACACGCTGACGGGGATACTGACACTAGTGTATGTTATCGTCTCACTTGACGCAATGTGGCTGAATGGTGACAGCGCACTGGTCCAAAATACAAAACTACTAGAGTCACTAAAACAACAGGTCCAGAGAACTTAATCGTATTATCTGAAATCAAACTGCAAAAGTCATGAAATGCAGTCCTGAATATGTCAAAACACAATTGTTGCGAGCAGCGTTTCCCAATGCCTATGCGAATTTCACGTGTGCAAACCTGTTGTATGCAAAACAAAACAAAAAGTAGCCAAAAAGTTTACCCCCTTTTCATCTAGAAGTTGCGAAGAAACTCAGTGAAGAACCCCGCCCGCAGTAAACAACATTTTATAATTTGAGCACAGCGAAGGCTTCAGACCTATGGATTAGTCATGGCCATCTCGGAATGTCCTTGTGGTTGGAGGTGAAAACAAAAATACTAAACGGCTTAAAGGTGTCGTTACACTTTGGCTCCTGCAAGTTAAATTGAGGGTCAATAAAAGTTATGGTTCTGTTTGTTTCTTTTCCCCCATGTCACTGAGAATATCCCCATAACCATAGAGTAAGGAAAGTTAACTACTTTCGACATACATTATGAAAGATGTAAGGCACAGTTCGGCAGACACTTGCTGACAATGCAGTCCTATTTAATGTTAGACACCTGCCTGTTAAAAATCATCACGACTTTTTTTTCCGAAAGAGAAGTCGTCGCCCTTGCATACCTTTTTTTAAAAATGAAAATTTAAAAATACCGAAAGAGTAGGAAGTTCGGCATGGAACAAACTCCGGTGATTTGCAGTTCTCTTATTCATAAATTCTTCCATGTTATCATATTTTCACCTGATAACATAAAAAAGAAAAAAACATATCTATGGCCAAGGTGCTTCTCAACCATGCCATTTGTCGTACATANTTTGCAGTTCTCTTATTCATAAATTCTTCCATGTTATCATATTTTCACCTGATAACAAAAAAAAAAAAAACCAAACATATCTATGCTTAAGGTGTTTCCTAGTCATGCCATTTGCCGCAAACATTGTGTGCGTAAATGTTCTGTGTGTACATGTGTGTGTGTGTGTGTGTGTGTGTGTGTGTGTGGTGTGTGTGTGTGTGTGTGTGTGTGTGTGTGTGTGTGTGTGTGTGTGTGTGTGTGCTTCAGCGTATAATGTGTTTGGGTATGTATGGGTTTCTGTGTGAGTTTGTTTGTGTATATTAATGTGTGCCTGTGCGTCTGTGTGGGGTTGTGAATATCTATATGTGTTTGTGTGAGTGTCTGGATGTGTTTGTGTGTGTATGTGTATCTTAGTTTGTGCATGTGTGTATTTCAAAGTTTTGCAGTGTTGGCGCCATCACAGGATCACCGCCTGTATATTAACGACCGAACATCAACTATCTTGTATTACTTTCTCGTAGAAGTGGGCAGTATCGTGTCTTAGCATCGATACTTTCAATACTTAGGAATTTCCATTCATTGTCAAAATTCAGGCTCTGAAATTTCAATACCAGTTCGATACTTTGATGAAAGCGGCGACAGTTTGACCGAAACAAAAAGTTTTCCTCATGTCTTTGAAATTATCCCATTTCAGTTCAGGTCTCCCCTAACATGGCACAACGCCCTGATATCAACAGTAATTTTGAGATTCACCCGATATTCAGTTATGGGATGCTTCACTGTAGAGCCTTGGATAACCAGATACTAAAAGGCATCAAGGTTAATGTCACCATTCTTCCAATCCCACTCGCCAAACTTGCTGCCAGTCTGCCCAGTGCAAAGCCTAGCGGATAAAAAAAAACAAAGTTAGCCAAGTATTGAAGTTTCAAAAGATATCAAAAGTATCAACAAGTATCGAAAGTATCAAATGTCTACCGAGCACTATGTATAATAATTAAAACAGAATCGATATTTTTTATGCTTGAAGCTTGAACGCTGAGTATGTATTATATTACATCAGTACATAGGGGAATGCATTTAAATGGGAATGAAGAAGCTGGTGTGCATGAGGGGGTGCGCCTGCCTTGGCGCACAAATTCAATTCGTATAGTGCATATTGTGCAGGCTGGGCTTTGGTTTCCTTTACACCATTATTGTTATTATTATTATTATAGCTTTGTCTGACAGCGGTAAAACAGGGCTGCGTTTGTTTGGTCCTGCAATTTGAGAGAATGGGAGGCCACACCCTGTCCTTAACAAAGGAAGTATCAGTGTCTAAGCAAGCCAGGATGGCTGCGACTAATGCGGAAGAAGCAGAAAATATTGCAGCGTTTTGCAAGTTCTGTTTGCTATACTTATACCTTTGTCTTATTCACAAGCATACATACCACAGTTGATTCTTTTCACATTTTTCTCCTACACAAGATTAAAACCCTAGATGGTTACCAACATACTGCAGAGCTTTTTCTTCCTGTTTTGATTTAAAAAAAAAAAAAAAAGACACACTCCCAACGAAACCTCTAGTAAGTGCACACCCTTCCTCACTGTGTCTAGCGCGCGGACCAAAAACGAACCCTTTGCTAAGGGGCTGCCACAAAATGGCCTCTTTCAGGACGTCGCAGGGACCAAACAAACGTTGCCCAGAACAGTGCTGAAAACCACGGAATTTATTGTTAAAGTGGTTGAATTACAATGCGGCTGGCATAATGCTCCACTCATCTGATGTTCCTCTACATGTTTAAGTAAAAGTAAACGATTAAACAGTGTGACCTGGCGAAATGGCTTGACACCATTTCCAAATGGCGTCAGATCTACTGTAAAGCCATGGCGACTTGTAAAAATGACCATTACAGCCGTCGAGACAAAATCTAGGCTGCTCCAATATTCACTTCAATATTAATCTCGAATAGATTTGTCTATCTCTAAACCAAATATGTTGCTTTATCAAAAAAGTGCACAAGTCTTTTTATACAGATTTCGACCTGTGCTGCCCCACCAAGCAAAGATCACAGATAACATGGATTGCATTAACATCGCTGCATATGGGGAAAAAAATTATGCAAACATGACGCATAATCTGACTTACAAACGTAAAGAGATAACACAAATAAAAAAACAATCCCTTCCTATCAATGGACCAACTTTTTGAGAAGGGCTCGTGTACTCGTAAACTGTACATGAATATAGACTAAATGACGTACACAGATTTGCGAGGGCTTCACTGGTACATATAGTTCTAATTTTATTATGTTACTAAAATTCTTATCAGGGGACTCCACCCACGTTATTCTTTGTCCCAGGGGTTCATCTGCACTTTACGTCATGAAATCCAGCTCAGGGCTGAAGAAACTTAAAAAAATTTCACTCAGTAGAGTTCGTAAATTCTCCATTCACCATTAAACCTCCGAAAATCGTGGAGTAATTTGGTCTGTTGGTTCAGTTGGGAATAATATTTGCTCAGGAATAAAACAATGGTCAATATTGCATATTGATGGACTGACTGCATCTTAGAGTTAACTGCTTCTCCATGCTCACCGGATACTACATTCTAGAAAGTTATCAATTTTAACCGTTTGGCTGCGTATGACGCGCATGAATTTTCTAACCCATTGCCTTGGTCCAAATAGTGCATGGACGTACAAGTAGTTTCATTTGTTGGTTTGTATGTTATCAATTGTTCCAACGTACGCAATAAAGCCGTGATCGTCTCAAAGAGCCGTAAAACCCCAAATCCCGCAAACCGGCGTACATGCTAATGATCTCGAGGTAATTTGGTGACATGAGCGCTTAAAAAAAAATATTACATTGTGAAGGGCGCTCTATCACAGACTGACCCAAAAAAAACCCAAAAAACAAAAACGTAGTTCCGATGATTTTGATGAATGCATAACTCAAGATCTTCGAAACTGAGAGACTTAAGTTATGGTGTGGTATTAAAAGAGATTAAAAGGCCCGCCAAGGATATTATATGAGAAGTGAGACATGGGTGTGTGTGTGTNGGGGGGGGGGGGGGTCAGTTCCACCGCACATTTCCCACCAGAGAGCTGGTAATTTCATAAGTAAATCATATTATACTGCATAGAAACTTTGCGTATCGCTGGTTTACTGTTCCTCGGAAAGTTATGGTAAAGAAAGTAATATAAAAAAGTCCAGTATTAAATAAAAAAAAATACATAAATCAAGGCAGCGTCTGCCGCCATTTGTGGGCGGGACTTGTCTTCCGACAATAACAGTCGGACGTGTAGCTGCAACGATTAATCACTGATGGGTCCTGGTACAGATTGTGCGCAGTCGGGAAATGTGCCAGGGTCACGGGTGAACATAGGCTCGCACATGGAAGTTAGGGAGCATATTCGGGCAGTAGGTATTTAAGAATTAAATTGCTGTGAAGTTAGCGTCCCTGTGGTGTAATGGTAGCACAAGCTGAGAGACGCTGGTTCGATTCCCGGCAGGAACAGGAAGTTTTCTAGTATTAGGTTTATTCGACCTATCTTCTCGAATTTGATCCTTCACAGTAAGTTGGTAAATTCCCTAAAATAATATTATGTAACGTCTGAAAACTTATCAGACTAAGCCCACCTTCTTCCCCTTTAATAATAAACAATGAAAACTACATTGCCTTTCCACCTACTTACACAGAGGTCTCCTGTAAAGCAAGTGAATCTTCCGCGCTTTCCCAATGCCTGCTCTATTCTGCATCCTTTCTCACCCCTACCCCCAAAATACAAGGAGTTCATGCATTCTAATGACCTCCGCCTTCAAGGGCGGTGTTCCCGTAAACAAGAACAAAAACTTTTAAAATCAGACGTTAGCATAGATAAAGCTGCTTTCAAGCCCATGAAACCCCAGACCTCTAATCATTTATTAATATTACAGCATTGAGCTGCTGGAGGCGGACAAAGACAAAAGGTAGATACAACGAAAGGAAGGAAACCCGAGCACTGACTTCAAGTTCAAGGTCAGATGCATGCAGAAAGATAGGAAGTTCCAGATTTACGTCAACGGAAGTTTTGGTTTTTTTTTTCATCTGGCTCTGCAACTCAGTGAAGGTAGCAGAGTTCTAACTGAATGAAAATAGGGTTTCATCATATGCCTAAGGACGACAGTAAAAAATGGAGAATGGGTCCTAGATTTGTGAACCTGCCTGCGAATTAGATCTAGTTCGCATTCTCTCCTGATTTTGTAAATTAAACCTGAAGTTGGGGTCACGTTCTTGGGTTTTGGTATGGACTTCTTTGCGGAGCATTTATCGTAAATAAAATTAATTAGCTTATTTACACATTTCGATGTATCGGTCAGTAACTCGAAAACGAAATGAAAGACCTATATTTTAAACAGCATGTTTAATAAGCTCATTGAATTCTGCAAACTAGACTATTTAAGAAGACTTAGAGACTGTGGAATTTCTTAAACGTGACGAGTAGAGCAAACAGTTTATTGTCTCAAAGAGGGAAATGGGATTAGGCTTCTGTAACCTGAAAAGCATCTTGTTACATATTAAAAAAAAAAAACCAAAACGAAGGCCCCTCAGTTTTTCGTCCTATTTCTGCTTTGTTTTGTTTTCTATTCTGCTTGTTTTATTGTTATCGTTAGGATGGTGGTGCACCGCTGGCGACCAGCTATGCTTTTGGTATCTGTTCTATTTCATTTGTAATATTATGTGTTTACAAGTATGATGTGTATTGTTCCATGTGTTTGTTTTTGTGAATGAAATGAATAACATTGCATGACTTTATAAATAAATTCCCTACGAGGTAAATAAAAGTCGTATTTTATTTTTTTTTAATAATAGTAGCAGCAGCACTATAGTAGCTCCAACAAGTGGAAGTCTAGAATTACTGAGCAGTGCATGTAGTAGATCTAATCGTAAAATTGCATTTTCTCCACTCTAGCAAAAAGTTTGCGGACTAAATTTTTATTTGAATCATTACCTATAACCAAACATGAAGGAAAACCACCAACTCGTTACGCTTTTCGGTAACGATTTACTGTGAGTTATGGGAAACGAGTGTTAACGAACTGCGTGACGTCACGAGTTTTTGCGCTGTAGCATTCGCATGGGACAAATCCGCCTATATTTTCATTGTATCGAGGGAGTTTTTAAGGATTTTTTTTTAAGCGAAATCCTCACGCAGAGGCATATTGTACCATACATTACAATCCCTGGAAATTATACTTATCGATTCAAAGCTTATATGCACATTTCTTTATATCTTTATGTTTTGGGTTATTTATTTTGCCTGTTGGCAACATAATCAGGCAGAAACGCGCATCTTCCTATATGTATTGCATGCCTAGAAGTGTGGGCATTTTAATATCATCTTTAGAAGAGTAGACATTGATGTACTTGTACCTGTACTGTCATATTTTAATCGCTGCAGGTAAGGCAACTTTGGATTGACTTTGCTAGCACAAAAGCGGACGACTGTATTCGATAGATAAAGTTGCTAATGTCCTTGGCCCTGGAACAAAAATGTGAAATCTTGGCTTTCTTTCACGCATATACTGAGTGCAACTGCTTCTATTTCTTTGATGGACACGACAAGAAGACAGCACGGCCCGTAACTCAGACTCGATTCTTAATGTAAAAAATTATTGTATAAAGATCATTTAAGGGCAGGAGTGCATTGGTCAGCATGCATTGAGTACGAATATAGTGTTGTCCATTGATGAGACTATGAAAGTAAGTGTGTGTGTGTGTATGTGGGGGGAGGGGGGGTGTATGTGTGTATGTATGGTGTGTGTGTGTGTGTGTGTGTGAGAGAGTGTATGAGGATGTATGCGTGTATGTATGTATGTATGTATGTATGTATGTATGTATGTATGTATGTATGTATGTATGTATGTATAAATGTGTGTGTATGACTGTATGTGTGTGTTTATGTATGTATGTATGTATGTATGTATGTATGTATGTATGTACGTGTGTGTGTGTGTGTGTGGGGGGGGNGGGGGGGGGGTGTCTGTGTGTGAGTGAGTATGTGTGTATGTGTATAAGGTAGTACGAGAGAGTGAGTGAATGATGGAAGAGTGGTTTGGATGAGTGACCGAACGAACAGGTTGTTAAAAACATAATTATTGTATTGTTCATTTATAACTGGATACTACCTGAGCTAAATGGTTTCAGGTTCAAGTTCCAAGTTTATTTATCTAGGCGTAAGCCAACCACATACATTGTAATATCACATCAATGCAAAGGAACAAATGAAAAGGAAAAAAAAAGCCACCCCCCTCTTCCCTAAAAAATATATTATATATATATTTATATATACATAACTAAACCTATTGTATTGTTATTTTATTGGTCGAGCAAAGCTTATAACCGGGCATTATATAATTCATGGCGACTCCTACTTTCGACATTTCTGAATTGAAAAAACAAATAGTACAAAATATTAACATTAAAGAGATCAGAAAGTATAACAGGACAGTGCAAATCACCCTCACATCGTGGGACACTTAGAAAAATGATGAGAAGGGCTGGCTCTCTCTCTTTGCTTGCAGTGCCAACAATTTTTCTACATTTAAATCCTTCTGCCACATTTTCAGGATGTAAAGTTACAGTTCGTTGCTGCGTCGTGCGCATGTCCCATGTTTTTGGAGGGGCATGTCACTGTCTGACCCCAAAAATAATTCTCCTCATTCGTGCTATGAAAGATTGGATAGTCTTAAGATCCGGTATGGCAGGGAGGCGGGATTTTGTCAAGCACCGCCCCTTAGCATATTAAAAAACTGCCCATGTTCTCAGTCTCCTATATAAATAAGCTGTGATTTTCATCCTACACAGATTATCAGGAAGCATTTGGTGCTGAGATTTCTTCCATCTCCTTAAGGTCAGTATACAGTTTGGTAGAGAACAGCGTCCTTGCTGACATAAAACGTCGTATATCATATATTCTAATGAACGCAAATTTATGTTATACAGAATTTAACTGTTCAGAATTTTGCGAATGTTTTGAGAACAATATCGGAATTCATGTGGGACTATAGAATTTAAACCGTGACGTAGGACGTTCATGTACCTCGTTACTTATATCGGCAAGATGTCAGGACTCTTCAACCGAGTGCTTGGTTTACGCTTAGAGTCAGCACTAGATGGTAGAATTGATAATAAGTAAGAAATAATAATGCGTTTGATAAGTCTTGTATCCAGGCGAGTTCACACTATGATTACCCCAGCAGACCTGATACTCTAGAATTTCCTCAACTCCCTGGGAAGCATGGAGTGCCGCTAAATGCATTCTGACAATATCTTTCACTGCCTATAGCCGGGTACCCATTTAACAGATAGTCGGACTGAGGAGAATGTGAAAATTATTTCCCAAAATATTTACAACATGACCATGGTCGGGAATCAAATCCACGACATTTAGAGCCTGAGTCCAACGCGCAATCATCTGGCCACGCTATAGCTATCACTGCTTAAAAAACATGACGTGACGAAAGAGCCAAGCAAGTAATTTCGACGTTTACCGTCAACAAACATTATATCTATTTCCCACTAGTTGGAATTTTAAAGTCGGACGTTATGCCGATTTGCACAGATGTAGGACCACAGAACATCTGGTGTCAGAGAACTGGATGTTGTCTCAAATAACATTTGTTCTAAGATCATCACTCTTAATGAAGAAAAATGCACCGTAAAGAACTTCGACGCGCAATTTTGTCCAGAAACTCCAGTGCACTTATGGCGATTAATTGCACNTATATATATATATATATATATATATATATATATATATATATATATATACATACATACATACATACATAACTAAACCTATTGTATTGTTATTTTATTGGCCGAACAAAGCTTCTAACCGGGCATTATATAATTCATGGCGACTCCTACTTTAGACATTTCTGAATTGAAAAAAAAAATAGTACAAAATATTAACATTAAAGAGATCAGAAAGTATAACAGGACAGTGCAAGTCACCCTCACATGTGGGACACTTAAAAAGATGATGAGAAAGACTGGCTCTCTCTTTGCTTGCAGTGCCAACAATTTTTCGACACTAAAATCCTTCTGCCACATTTTCAGACTGTAAAGTTACAGTTCGTTGCTACGTCGTGCGCATGTCCCATGCTTTTTGAGGGGCATGTCATTGTCTGACCTCAAAAATAATTCTCCTCATTCGTGCTATGAAAGATTGGATAGTCTTAAGATCCGGTATGGCAGGGAGGCGGGATTTTGTCAAGTACCGCCCCTAGCATATTAAAAAACTGCCCATGTTCTCAGTCTCCTTTATAAATAAGCTGTGATTTTCATCTTACACAGATTATCAGGAAGCATTTGGTACTGAGACTCCTTCCATCTCCTTAAGGTCAGTATACAGTTTGGTAGAGAACAGCGTCCTTGCTGACATAAACGTCGTATTTCATATATTCTAATGAACGCAAATTTATGTTATACAGTATTTAACTGTTCATAATTTTACGCATGTTTTGAGGACAATATCGGAATTCATGTGGGACTAGTCTATAGAATTTAAACCTGACGTAGGACTTTCATGTACCTCCTTACTTATATCGGCAAGATGTCAGGACTCTTCAACCGAGTGCTTGCTTTACGCTTAGAGTCAGCACTAGATGGTAGAATTGATAATAAATAAAAAATTAAAATGCGGTTGATAAGTCTTGTATCCAGGCTTATGCCTGCTCACACGAGTTCACACTATGATTACCCCAGCAGACCTGATACTCTAGAACTTCCTCAATTCCCTGGGGAGCATGCAGTGCCGCTGTCATTTACAGGCACTCATTAATAGCATTCTGACAATATCTTTCACTGCCTATAGCCGGGTACCCATTTTACAGATGGTCGGACTGAGGAGAATGTGAAAATTATTTCCCAAAATATTTACAACATGACCATGATCGGGAATCAAACCCACGACATTTAGAGCCTGAGTCCAACGCCGCAACCATCTGGCCACGCTTTAGCTATCACTGCTTAAAAAACATGACGTGACGAAGGAGCCAAGCAAGTAATTTCGACGTTTACCGTCAACAAACATTATATCTATTTCCCACTAGTTGGAATTTTAAAGTCGGACGTTATGCCGATTTGCACAGATGTAGGACCACAGAACATCTGGTGTCAGAGAACTGGATGTTGTCTCAAATAACATTTGTTCTAAGATCATCACTCTTAATGAAGAAAAATGCACCGTAAAGAACTTCGACGCGCAATTTTGTCCAGAAACTCCAGTGCACTTATGGCGATTAATTGCACACTGTGTTTTCTTCTGCATTAAAACCTCATAGAAATGGTCGAGTCTCCCCTTAAAACTCCCTTGCACATACCAGCTTGAATTGACCTACGTATAAAAGGTTAAGATTATTAAGTACAAAGAGGACAAATGAAATACCATGCACATACGAAGCCGAAGCTTTGTAATGTATGATGATAAGTGCAAATGGGGAATAGTGTGAATGTGAAGGACCGGGGATTATTCTGTTTAAACTGGGCATTTCTGGAGTGGTGTCTCTTGCTGTGCTGAACATCGAGACGAAGAGAGAAATAATAATTATACTAGTTTTTATTTATGTTTCTTCTGGTTTTCTTTCTTTCTACTCGGCTTGCTCCCCGTCCTTACTTTTTTCATCTATCCTTCTTCTCACATTGCTAGACTCTGTTTAGATAGTGCAGCTGATCTTTTGAATTTATGTTATTGCCTTCGATTAATAAAGATTTTGAACTGAATTTATTACGTGTAAGCTTACATCTATTGTTATCATTACTAACAAACTTAATTTCAATGTGAGCAGTCGAGAAATATGTTAGGGTCACGGGTCAACACCAGGCTTACACGTGAAAGTTAGGGAACAATATTCAAGCTGTAGGTTTGTAAGGATTAAATTGCTGTGAAGTTAGCGTCTCTGTGTTGTAGGGGTAACACGTTCAGACTTGCAAGCTGAGAAACTCTGCTTCGATTCCCGGTAGGGACAGAACAATCTCTAGTGTAGGTTTTTTTCGGCCCTTCTTCTCAAAATTGATCTTTCACAGTAATTTGGTAAAACCCCTAGTGTCACATTTCCCTTGGTAACATCTAACAGCAAACAGCATCTAAAATAAAAATTATCAAATCGAGCTCACATTTCTTCCCCTTTCCACCCGGTATTACTTGGTTTCTGTGTGTGCCCCCCTCCATCTGCCCATATTTAAAAAAATTCCTTGTCTTCATACTTCTTCAGACTGAGGTTGCAACTTTCCTTCCACCTACCATCATGAAGCTGGTTCTCTGTCTGGCTATGCTGGCTGTGATGGCCCTCCCCGCTCTCTCCGCAACAACAACAATGAACCCCATACAAGTGGCCATCATGGACGTCATCCACAATGACATCAGCGACTCGTGTGAGACCATTGTGATGACGCAAGTGTCGGGGGTGGAGACACAACTGGCCGCATGCACCAAGCTGGAAAGCTTCCATACTCTCATGGGCCTGTTCGGCTGCACCACGGATGACTACAACAAACTACATGCCGTTATGTGTCCTTCCTAAGAGCAGAACCAACCATACCATCTTCTTGTCTTAATAGCTGATCTCTATTTCATCATAAATGTCAAAAAAACTCTGTGCGTTTTTTAAGTTATTTTTATGTGTTGAATTTATGTCTCAAGTCTTTTGTGGACCGTTCCATCCCAATCCCTGTCTTTAACACTGAACGTGTTGTTCTTGAAATCTTCACGTGATACCGTTACCTTTAAGTGAATGATTTTGCTGTTGTCTTTAACAAAAGAAAAAAAATAGTTCGGTTCTGTTAATTATAGAGCATGTGAAGTTCTGAATACTTGTGGAATTTGGTATAGTATTACGAAATACCTATAGTGCTGACTTAAATAATTGTGGGATTACTGCTGCTGCGACTGCTGCTGCTACAACAACACAATAATAACAACAACAACAACAACAACAACAACAATTACTACTACTACTACTGCTATTACTACTACTACTACTACTACTACTACTACTACTATTACTACTACTACTATAACTACAAATACGTCTATTGATACCATGACGACGACTGCTACTACTGCAAATATTTCTAGTACTTGAGAACTTGCCCATAAACAATGCGATCTCTCACTCTTGTAAGAATTGCATTAACTCTGCATGATAAACATTACTATAAATATAACCAACACCGACGCACCTATGTAATTCTTACGATGGTTAACGCGCAAGCTCGCATTTACCACCACCTGCCTTGGTTTAAGTGGGTGGCATCGTGTGTTAGACAGACTTTTTTTTATTTTTTAAGTAAGCGGAGAGACTATCTCTCTCCAGCAATTTCCATGTCTCGAAATTTCGGAAACAGGAACTGAATAACTTTGCTGTTGGTGTGGTGTTTTTTGTTTGTTTTTTTTCAGATATTTGGCGGCAAATACTATACTTAAATCATTATAGGAAAAAAAAAATAATAGACGACTGCCATTTTACTGTACTTACAGTAATACAGCTGAATACAAAGAAAACAAAAGGTAGTGCTTAATATGGACAAAATGTTCAATGTTATACTCGATGCTGAGCTACAACCCACACACATAAAAAGTTATAGTTTTAGTGATGCTGAAAAAAATAAGAGAGAGAGAGAGAGAGAGAGAGAGAGAGAGAGAGAAAGTAAGTGCGGTAAAATAAAAATGCCATTAAAAATGTATGATGACCCTAAGTGAAAAGTTACGATNAAAAAAAGGGGGGGGGGGGGGGGAAGGAGGGGAGTATTCCTTTAATAATGACTTTATTGACTTTTGTAATGACAAAGATTAGGGT
>JAWQUT010000144.1:1384057-1398187 GCA_033807755.1 Ellobium chinense | reverse complement strand
GGAGGGCTTTTCCTGGTCTCATAGAGAACAAGAATTAGGATGTATCAATAGTCCATCACTGGTGTTAGGAAAAAGGAAATTAATGATCCTTCCCTACAGTATCACCACTATACTGCCATTTTATGACAAAAGGAAGAAAACGCCATCGGGAAAGTTTTTTGAGAGAATCGCAAAAATGTTTTTCAAACTTTAAGGACTCGCCTTTGTAATTGTTTATAATTAACACTGGCGCTTAGTGTCCTTTAAGGTTCCCTAACTTCGTTATTTATTGAGATATCGTGATGGGACCCAGATAGAAATGTGGGTCATCATCTGGGGATTCCAAAACTGTAAATAACTCAATTTGACCTGCTTTGGCGCTTTCGTTCTTTTGTCATAAAACGGCAGTATACTATAGTGAGGGTTGTAAGTAATATCCCCGCAGCCACTGAAGTGCGTGGGTGAGGGGGGGTTGGGGCATGAGGGTCAAGGGGCCGCCGA
The DNA here is from genome assembly GCA_033807755.1 of Ellobium chinense. NCBI lineage: Eukaryota > Metazoa > Mollusca > Gastropoda > Ellobiida > Ellobiidae > Ellobium > Ellobium chinense. Next base: position 1,397,707 of record JAWQUT010000144.1, on the reverse strand, counting down.
AGAAGGAAGGAGAAAGACCGGATAAAGGAAGAGAAGAGAAGAGAAGAGAAGAGAAGAGAAGAGAAGAGAAGAGAAGAGAAGAGACGATGGTGTATATGTGTGAAAATAAGAAAAAGGGTGAGTTGTCGGTGTTTGAAACGTGTATCGTGTTCATCATCTACTCAGAGAGAGAGAGAGAGAGAGAGAGAGAGAGAGAGAGAGAGAGAGAGAGAGAGAGAGACAGAGACAGAGACAGAGAGACAGAGAAAGAGAGAGAAAAAGACAGACAGACAGACAGACAGACAGACAGACAGACAGACAGAGAGAGAGACAGAGAAAGAGACAGAGACAGAGACAGACACAGAAATACAGAGAAAGAGAGAGAGACAGACAGACAGACACACACACACACACACACACACACACACACACACACACACACACACAGAGACAGAGAGATCAAACTGGACAAGTTTGTTATAGGTCATCAACGGACTAGAGAGACGAATTCAAGAATATCAATCTTCACCATTTAAGTTGCCAAACCATACTTATTTGCATGACCTTTGCCGTAATCATCTTCCTAAGGTTATCTTGATTTTACGACAGTCCTCACATTATATTCATGTTTTGGTAACTGATACGTTGGGCAAATAACAGCCTTGTTTCTCCATTCCAACTATGTCATACGACATTGACAGTTGCTAATGTCAGCCGAGAGCGCAGCTGAAGGATGATATTATAAGCTGTCAGTGATGTGTGGCAATGAAGACTAAAAACACAAGGCTGTTATTTGCATTCTGTCATTCCCTCCAATACTCCCTACTCCTTGAACCTCCTAAAACGTCTGAATTTTTATGTAAAGATACTAATGTATTGTAAGGGAGATAACTAAAGTATTTACATTCCTTTGCAATAGGGTGCTTTGCAGGTTACAGACCTGTAATAGAATTGGACCCTTTTTTCCTCTATGGGCTATATTAACATTTTGAGCTGCCTTCTGAACCCAAAGATTTAGCTTTCACCCAGACCCATACCAGATTAAAGCTCATTATGTGGTCCAAATTTTAAGACTTACCCAACCCTAGCAAGCCCATTGAAATTTTGAGCTTGGTTGCTATTTGTAAACAGAGCCTACATGTTCCACTGGTCAACGCCAAACCCCTCCTCTTCCGCCTGAGCACACCCTTGACCTGGCAGTTCCAGGCTAAATAGTGCCTGGTAAAATAAAGTAAAATGGACACAGTTTCCCATGATATCAAAATCAAAATTTCCCCCCTGGAGCCCTTATTACTGGAAGCAGGGCATGCCAAAAAAGGGAAAAGGAGAGATGAAATATACTCCCTAAGTTGTACGACCCAAAAGTGAAAGTACAATATTACAGGCCTGTAACCTGCAGTGCCTGTTCTGTATAACATCAAGTAATAATATGTTATATGCACTAATGCTTGGGATACGTATTTGTAGTATTGCAGTTTACCTAATATCGAAATTTACAAGTATTTACAAGTATAATGTTAAATTTGTACAATTAAGCTTTTAACAATAATAAGTTACACATTTTAATTTAAGTTCATAAGCATATCATATCAATTTCTGTGCGTCACGCAGTATTTCCACACGCTATTGACGAACGAAAGTGATAAAACAATTTTTTTTTACACTTACCTTCATCCATCATCCCCCAGTAGAGTCTGATTTCTGGAGGTTTGCAGAAAGATACCTTATACCAAATCTATTTTTAAAATATTTAAGGAATGGAATGGACAACTATGAACAAAAATTATCTCTCGAAGACAGTGTCAAAGTGTTTATGTTTTCACAAAAATTAAAAAGATGGACAGTTTTGGGGGAAAGTTTTATGACTTAAGTGTTGAAATAAATACATCTAGACTTAGTGACTGTGTGAGGCACCAGGCTACAGAAAGCTTAAAGACATCTGATTTAATAATTACAACAGAGGATGCGGCGAAGGTTCAAACGGGTTTCCCCAAAAACTGAAAACAATACCTTCTAATTATATGACATGATATTCAAAGTGAAAACTATATATTATATTATTAAAACAATGACCTGTAACTTGCTAGGTAATTTATCTTATCATTTGCTTTTCGCGTGGTATATGGTTTGCAACTTATAATAGGATTGCTGTCAGTACCAGATTTATTGAAACTGTTCTTTGTAAGCTCATATAATGCACGTCATAAAGCAATATGAAAATCTTAGAAGCAAATCGATTCTTTGTTAAACGAATGTAGGCTCATGGTGACGGCTATTCTAGCAAAGCTTGGAACTATAGTACACAGATGTTTTCATCAATGACACTGCTCATCGACTTTATAAAAGTTTCAAAAAAAAAAAAGGGGGGGTTTTTGTTGGAAGTTTTCTGGAATATAATGTAAATTGTTGTAGATGAAGCATTTAGAGAGTGTACCATGGTGTATATATCGTTGCTTTCCTTTTCTCCAGTAAACTCTTTGCTCTAGAATACAACTATCAAAGGATTTTCATCATAATTAGTGGTTAGTGGGGACTGTCCAGAATCTTGATTGCTGGACCTTTGAAAGTTTGAGATGCAGACAATTAATGCACTTTGAATTAACCAGCATTGATAATGTGTCTTCACTGTCTAAGTCGCGTCACTACTGCTGGATGTTTAAACAAAGAAAAAAAAAATCAATGCATCGGCCTAGGAAATTTAAAAAACAAAACAAAAACATATTCAACGAATCATTAATGCTACGGAGCAATGCGAAGTACTACGTTTATTTTCGTGTATTCGGAAAGGTGTAAAGTCTCGTAGACAGCGAGATTATGGTCGCAATCGATTGTTTATGCCATCACTGGGGACGCCACCGGTTGCAGATTCCAGTCATATGCCCGCATGAGTTTTAACGCCCTCGCAACAGTAGCCCCCAAAATACCATTTGCTTCAGTCATTATGGTTAGTGAAAGGATTATTTCTGTGTGCTCAGTATTAATTTGATTATTGTTGTACTTGCTTGCAATCATTTTATCTCTTATCATCGTTGCTATCCCTGGATCTGCTCTCGGATCATGTCAATACTGGTTCGTAGCGATGGTCTGTCAGCGTATCTTCACTACAAACAACATCAAACAGTCAGTTTTCTTTGTCCCGGTGCCTAGAGATGCCACGATATACCACGTCTTGTCTTGAAATAATAGTTATACTGCGTTCTGACATGTCAATCTGCTTATTTTACAGGATTAAGCACATCAGATTTATCTGGACTAGTCTATTCATTGAATGGATTAGAATCTGAATTTGCATGTATGATAATGTTGGTAATTATGTGATAATAGTGCATTTGTAAGATCAAGATCAACTGTTGCATTTGTGAATATATGCTGTTCTTATTTTTTTCTTTTTTTAATGAAGGAAATATCGCTGAGTGACAGACTGAATTAAATTCTACTTGTCCAAATCAACAGTTTACTAGGTAAACAGCCCTGTAAACATTGATGCTTTGTGGCATTTCTTAGGAGGATTTTCATTAATAGCTCATAACACAGTATTGAAAAATAGGTTGTATAGCACTTATATGTTTACAGAGGAGTCAAGGATATATATAATCCTTCATCCCTGAAACCAAATTATTCAAACTAACATTCATGAACTACTGGAGTATTGTTTTGATGTCAGCCAGACATTTTATCATCTAGATCTAGTCTAGGTAAGTTTAGAGATGATTTCTAATAAATTTCAAACTTTGCACACAGAATCTCATCTGTTTTCAGCTCATATTGTTCATTCAGGTGTAGACCTGTGGAAAGGTAGGGAGGGCGCAGACGAGGCGGGGGTGACTTTCTCCATGTGCCAGTGAACACCGGTAGTAGTAGGTGATCCCATACAGGCTGAACAAAGTGCCATTCTTGGTGAGGTGAAGAAAGAAGATGGCTCTCTTGATGACAGTTTGCTGAACTTTGAAACGATATTCACTAAAAAGGGCGTCACTTTCTCTGGGGCTATCGATTTTGAAGTTTATATGCTTACTACTCCCTTCTTTATCTCATTCAGCACAGCAAGGAACACCATTCCAGAAATTCCTGAGCAATGGTTCAAACTCAGTCATTTCTCACTGTCCCACACTGACTTAACACGCAGCTAAAGTTAACTCATCTTCATGGCCATGTGAGTCATCTGGTCTGTCATCCTGAATGAGAGGAGAGAGATTCATAGATTTTATTTTATGTCTATGCACATGTCTTTCTTTACAGAAGTGTATGCAAAAAATTTGCAATTAATAACTCATGGTTCACTCCACAGTAAAATTTGAAATTGATATGACAGACTGAAAATCCTTCCCACTGCTTATTTTTAATCCTCTGAATCTCAACAGTTTCATGGACAGAGTAACTGATGCTTAAGATCAACATGTCGGGATTCAACAATTCAGGGAGGAAAGAAGACATGTCGCTCAGACTGCGAGCGCAGTAAGTGTCTTGTTACGCTTGTAGCCTTTTTGCTGTGATGTTTCTTATACTGCCAGCATGGATTTAATTAAATGTTGCATTTGAAGGACTAAATTATAACAGCAATATGTGTAGGATATTCCAATGTAGCTGAAAATTATTTTTAAAACAATTACACATCAATGTCTTGTTCCATTTACATGCCGAGGTATGCAATACATTGAGCTTCTTATTCCTTTGTAGCGCAGTTATGAACTTTGATGATTCATCAAGTTTTGCTGGGGTTTTTTTTGACAGTGAGGGAACATTTTTTAATGCGGTGTTAATCCAGTGTTATTTCTTTTATTAATTTTGGGTTCTGACTTTCACCAGCAAGAAGTTACAGGTTTCAAATAAAGATTACGAGAAATCTTGTAAATAAGACAAGAGAAATCTTGTGAATAAGAAACTGAATGATCAGCTTTAACTTAAAATGTATTTTATGCATCAGGACTGACTTTTTGTAAGTAGCTGTGCATGATATTCAAGTAGATATTTAGTGCTGTACATTTTTATCTGTACATGTATATATAATATATTAGCACATAATTCATGCTGTACACCTTGCTTCCACACACTCCTGATTTTTCTTTTTCTTTTTTTTTTTTCTTAGATAACGATAGTTAATTATTATAGTTAGTGCTTCAGTTTTATCATAATTGAATGCACATATTTTTAATTGTAAGATTTCATTTTTTTTTTCCACTTGTGGGTATTCAATTTTTTTTTTTGTTCTTGAGTTGTTGATACAGCCAGTTCCGCTTATTTGCAGCAGCTGCAGAGATTCAAAGTTGAGATTATCCAGTGATTCATATACAGAAAACACACCATTCTGTTCTCTGAAAAATGAAAGTGATTAAGTGAAAATTGTAATCATATAGATTACATTAGAGGGTTGTATTTTTGCACACAGCACTGCTTTGCACACTGGAACTTTGGCAAATTTCATATATGCACTATATCAGGATACTACCACCTGGAAGTTGGTGTGGAGTTGAAGGCAGGATACAGGGTAGGATTCAGGAAGAAAAAGCATACTTGGGGCTGTCTGTACACATTATCATTGTCTAGGAATTTTCTATCGTGTGAATTTTCTTTTTTTCTAATCCTGCTCCTAAACTCTAAGTCCTATAAATGTTGCACGAGAAAGAAATCAGATGTACACAGTACCAGTATTAGGCAGCTTGTATGCTTTAAGTTATGATTTAGGGCATGATTTAAGAACAATATCATAGAGCTATTTCAAGGGCCTAATAATATACTGTAGGATGGCTGCAATGATGGAACCCTCAAGGTGTGGCAGATTTCATATAACACAATTGAAAAGTTGATACCCCCTTAAATTTACACTCACGCTTTGATGGAAGGAATAGCATGCTGTGTGCATATACAATTTTCTTTTGAATGAAGTTGATTGTACCTTGCTTTGTGGTTTGAGAAGTTAAACTGCAACTGGACCTTGCATATACATATTATACTGATAATTTGACATCCTGACATACTCAAGCAGTACCTGCAAGCCGGTCCTGTTTCATTTGTCTTTTTTTTTTCTTTGTTTTGTCTTGCCTGCCCAAAGAATGCTTTGTCTGCCTAAGCATGAAATCATCTAGCAGTTCCTATCCCAAATTTACAAAACTGAAATGCTAGTGTGTACTAGCCACAGCCCCATCACTGTCTTTTCACATTCAAGTTCAGTACACTGTTCGTAGTTGTGGTCACTGTGTTGTGAGAGCTTGTGGACAGTTGGTATAAGATGCTAGAAATGAAAGGTAGATTTTGTTTGCCTTGACAGAGTTTAAGTGGGTATAATTTCAGTAAATTATTGCCCCTCATTGTTTGTCGGGTGTTGTAAAGGAACAAGGTTCCATGAATACAGTGTTGGTTCATTTTAATTCATTTTGCTTTTAAAGGGTCCTTTTCTCTATCATAGTAGATTATAGTGCTTGGTTGTGGTGGGCAGTGCCTACTTCTAATTCACCTAAAATTGCACACAAATGTTGTAAATGGTGATCTTAAGAAAACATTATCTCAGAATGCAGTTATTACTTTGTCTCCAGACTTCACATATACATCTATGACACATAAATACTTGTAATTACAGAGAGCTGTTCAGTATTTCTGTCTCAATAATAACTTATGTGAAACTGAGGGAAGGGTTATGATTAAAGTGATATAACGGGAGTTAATTGAGAAACATAAGATGCATCCGTCATTACATGCATAAATATATCTGTAGTAAATCGATGAAATATGGTGGTAAAATAAAAAATGTATTCTGAGATAATGTTGTCCTTAGATCATCATCCACAAGGAAAAATAAAATATGCTGTTTAACACTTTGATGCATAATTTTGCAAGCAAAATGTACTGAATTAGAAAAGAGTGTACCATAGGGTTACACTGTAATCTACAAAGGTAGAATATTGGATTCCCTTGAATGGAGAAGAAGAGGGTATTATATTTTGAAAAACTCTTTGTTTATAGACTTTACTGCCTATAATTTGTAAAGGGAATTATTTGCTGAAAACATCAAGTGAACATGTTAAAAACCAGGTTATCAACTTGAAAATTTTAATACGCCCATAGAAAGCAACATAGATAGTACTGGGTAGGGTAGTAGAAAGCAGAGTATGTGGGATAGGGAATAATTTAAGAATTTCATGTTCAGCTTCATAATTTCCTTCTCTCCTTATTTCAGTACTGATCTTTGTATTCGTGAATATTTTGTCATTTGCCATCCATGTATATGTCATCTATCTGTATTGTCCATTTGTTTTTGGTTTTTTTTTCTCTCCGTTTTTTTTTTGCTTATATATAACATCATCTGGGGCCTACAGTTCATGATTATGTATTAACTTTTTATGCACATTTCTTTCTCAGGTACCTTTTTTCATCTAATTTCCTGTAACTGACAGTAATTTACAGTTTATATGTAGTCCAGTATATGAATCTCTTGAGGAAGACATGAAGTTTGTTAGCATGTGGTATATTTTTAAATGCCTCTGAATTAATTATGCTAAACTGTTATTGTATGTGAGTGAAACTGGTCATTTTGGTATGAGATTATATCTCTGAAATTAAAATTTTCCCCTTTAACTGTGTTCCCTACAACTGGTAGTTGTCTACACCATGTAGCATTATTTACAAAACACTAATCCACACTAGGTTAGCTTATTAGTAAAGAAAAACATAACAAATTTAGCACATAAACTATCAGAGTGACATCCTCCTTCAGATGCATGAAACAAATGAATGAAGAATGAAATAGCTAAAGTAATGAGATTTAAAAAATAAAAAGAGATTATATCTTATTTACCTGCCAGTCAGTGCTTTAGTGCATTGTCTTCACTCATTACTATAATCCACTAAACCAGTAAATAAACAGCAGAATCTCATGACCTGGAACCTCACATACTTGACTTTTTCACCTACTCATTGTAAAACTCCAGTTCTTTGCACTATATTTCTACATTAAATTCCTTTGATGAACTCAAAAAAATTTTTTGTTCAAATTTCCAAGCTGATCCCCTAAAATTTGAGTTAATGAGATTCAGAGTAGATAATATACCGATTTCGAGTTTTCAGAGTAATTTCTGAGCTTCTCTTTTGTCACTGAATACCTCATTTTTTTGTATAAGTCACAGTTTCAGTTTAGACATTTTCTTTATCTTTACATCATTTGTTATTATTCCAGAAGCTCTTGTGTGTGCGTGAGTGCGTGCGTGCGTGCGTGCATGTTTTATTCCACAAGATACTAGAAGCAAAATTGAAAGCCATTTCAGAACTTTCTTCAACCATGTAACTTACAGTGATATTATATCTCTTTCTAGAAACCTAAAGAATGCTCGTGATCAAACAAAACGTTTGGAGGATGACAACAGAAAAATGGAGGAGAGGCTGAAGGAGTTAAAGAATGCCATGAACAGAGAGAAGGAGGAGAGAGAGTAAGTACTGACTAACTGACTGGCAGACTGACAGACTGGCTTGCTGAATTTCTTAAAGGCTGGCTGGCTGGCTGGCTGGCTGGCTGTCTGATTTCTTTAAGGCTGGCTGGCTGGTTGACTTACTGACCAATCAAGAGTCATGTGGGGGGTGGGGGCATTGTTTGGATGAGAGAGAGTAAATTTAATACTGATTGATATGCCATTCAAAATCATATGGAGGGCAGCGTGTTGAACAGATTGTAAATGTTACTTGACTAGTCAATCAATCACTTGGGAGGCAGTGTGTTAAGAGAGTGAATGTTTATGGGCCAGCTAATCAAAAGTCACTTGAGATGGGAGGCAGTGTATTGAAGTCTGAGGAAATCTTGACTGACTACCTGGTCAAATGTCACTTGAAATGTAGTGGAATGAACTTTAATGAAAAATGCAGAAACTACAGGCAAGTAATCTAACTTTATTACTTTATCATCTAACTTTATTACTCTATCAAGAAGGCCACTTGAGAACTGTGTTAGTTGCTACGGCATGATGCAAGCCACACCATATGTGGAACTGAGAGCAAAAAAGTACCTTCATTACTGCAACTTGCTGATTGACCTAATTCATTTGTGTTCTTTGTTGTAATGATGTTGTTCCTGATAATGAATACTAATTTGGTGATATGAATCCACTTAACTTTTTCACATCACACTGTTAATGACTCTTGTCTTTTTTACCTCTCTTTACTTGCAGTTTCCATTCTCTGTTCAGTTCAGTATCTGTAAATATTATATCAAAATATATGTAAAATAATAGTGCGAAGTTGTGTGAGCAGGCGTTAGCCTGGATAATCTGTAAATATTATAAAAATATATATATAAAATAATAGTGTGAAGTTGTGTGAGCAGGCACTAGCCTGGATATGAGACTTATAAACCACATTATTCTTGTTGTTATTTTTATGATAATTATAATTATTATTATTATTTTTTAAATAAATATAACCAATCCTCTCACAGGAGCGATGTGAATGTGTTAGCGACAAGCTGCCTGCTCTGTTTTGGTTGTAAAGTTGGTGCTTCCTAGGGGTGCAGCCTGAGGTGAAAAGATTGACCCCTGTGATGAATGTTAGTTATGACAAACTTATTCTCCTCATGAATTTATTTTATTGTTTCAGGCGACAGGGTGGTGGCTTTTGGGGGAGGGGTCAGTCTCATGCAGGTTCCTTGACCAATTATGCTTCAGAGGTGCTGCATTCCAAGGCAGAGAAACCTCCAAAAGAGGCCAAGAAGAAGAAAGTTAAGGTGTTGCAGGATGAACCTTTAGGTAAAGATAACTTTACACATGCATGCAGTCCATGAGATGGATTGTCCTATAAATTTTTAGCCTTAATTTTGAAAATGTATAGCCTTAATTTGAAAACAGGAGACAAAAGTGTTTATTATATTAATAGTTTTAATCATATCTTTCACTTTAGACCTGTGGAATACCATATTCTTTGTTGAAAGTTCAGTTCTGATCATTGTTTTTTTCTTCAGACTGCTTTCTCACTAATTCGTTACAGTATTATGCAAAAAAAACAACAGTGCATTTTGTTATTTTGCTTTGTAGATGTGCCAAAACGTAGCAGTCAGCCAGGAACTATGAAGTACATTGCCCAGAGGAAACTGACCACTGGTGCAACACCACGAGACAAACAGAAGGGACCCAAGTGTGGTCAGTGTGAGGATAGGACTGCCACTCTGGTTAGTTCTTGGTCTGATGTGTAACTAGCCAAGCACATACTTAGAAGATGTTTGTTTGAAGATAATTTGTTGATCCTACTGCAAAGCGTTGTTTCACCTTTATGAAGCCAGGCGATTCATCATCATTAGGTACTGTGCATTCTGAAATGTTAACTTGAAAGTAACAAAGACAACATTTTACCCAGGTCATTCACTGTAAGAATAATCAGCAGCTGCTAGGCTACCTGCTGCAGTGTGATCCTGTGTGATGCATAATCATGATTGCCATGCTATGAACTAGATTGAGACCTGTGACCTCTATTTTTCCTTATCATGGAGCCAAAATATGCAAATATGTAAGAATTTAGCAGGTCACATGAGTTTTATATTAACAGGGATGGCAAAATGCTGAAAAGTTTAAATAAAAATGGAAGCAGATTTTTTAAAAAGCACATTTTAACAATCAAGTGAGTAGAAAGACGAAGACAGCAACTTTCGTACTGAGCAGAGGCCTATATGTTGATCTTACTGTCCAAAAATATTGTCCTCTGTTGCTGCTATCCGAGCATGTTCAAACATATCAATATCTTTTTGTTGTAGGCTTTACAACATTTTTCTATGTAGGCCTTACATTAGTTCTGATCGTTTTAAATTTCACAGAGTTGTGTTCAGTGCTCAGAGATCTACTGCCCTGGGTGCTTTGCTGCATTCCATTTGAAAGGTGCTCTGAAACAACATAGGAGTGTCCCGCTCAGTGTAAGTAAACACTGTGGGAATAAGGTTCTTCTGCCACTTAAGAGGGAAGATCTTCTGATGTTGAATTTGTTGGCATCAAGTCTCTTACAAAAACCAACAAACACTCCATAAATTTATCATTGTTTATTCACTGGTTTGAGAAATCCAGGTTACTGTTGGGAAAGGTTGTAAAATTATTTTTATTTTTTGTATCTTCAAAGTTCTCTTGAGTGTTGCATATCTGTAGATTGAGGGAACCTTGTTTTGTGGGGAGGGGGTGAGAAGAGGTGTAAGTGTTTCATAGATATATATAACTGATTCAGATCATTCATAATTGCCTGTTTTCATCAAGGCTGAACTAAGGAGCTCAGTTTTAATTGGAGAAAGGGGAGCAGAGGGGAAGGAGAGGTAATTAGTTACCGAGGTAATGTAAAAAGGATGGATAAGAAAGGGAATAGTCAATACCTAAGAGTGGAATAATCTACGATCATGTATCAAAAATAAAAACAATGATAATTCAGCGTTATGGTCATTTGATTAATGAACTCAGAAAATCATTAATTGATTATTGCTGTTTTTTTTATCATCCAGTGAAATGAAATTGTGGCTGATTTCATATCATTTCGGTGAGAGCTATTAACCTCTCAAACCACGCACAGTTATCTCCATCTATTGTGGTTCAATTAAAAGCAATATCACCGCTTAACCACAGTTCATTTAGAGGCAACATTTGCTTAATCATATCATTTATTAGATAGCTGTGTTTGAAAGCATGCTTCAGAAGAGTTGCAGTTAAGCAGAGCCAAGTGTACAGAATTATTTTATTTATGTGTGAACAGGCCTCAGGACCAAGAGTGTGTATGTCACCAAGAACATCTGTAGATGCACATTCTCCTCGGTGAGTGTATGGTTGGGGACATGGGGGGGGAGCAGGGATCTTAGTGCTTGATATAGAGTTAAAAGCAGCACTTAATGGGAGAATTCCTGGTATCATCAGTATTTAAGAAAATGACATAGTGAAGGGATTAAGTCCATACAGTACAGTGTAATATATGGAGCTTTCTTAAAAGGTCTCGAAATGAAGAAGACTTGTGATATTATCCAAGAGAGTGAGTGAAGCTTTGCCTTGTGTTATGTTAACATTTGTGCTTCATCCTATTAGAGGCATTTTGTAAAAATTGCTGCATTTGTCTTTTGGAGGATGCAAGGGATTGGGAGAGAGGTGGTAGAATGGAGATCAAGACTGTCACAGTGTTGAAACACTTTATGTAGGCACTGACACATTTAGTCAAAATACAGCACTGTCATATCACACAGCTATTAAATATTACCTTATAATCAAAATAGTTTCAAGCTATATGGCTGTAAATGATGCCTTTTCAGTTATTATCAAGTTAATTCCTTGTTTGATGTACTGTTTTAGTTTCTCTTGATCATATGAATACATGCCAGAAATCAGCTTATAGAGAAATAAGCAGTTTGTAATTTCTTCATTGATACTGTTGTTTCTTTACAGGGGTAGCCAGGCCAGTGGCTCTGTGCCAAGTCAGTCGGTAAGTATTCAGCTGCAACAAGGGTTTATATTCATGCANTTTTGTTTCGCTACTATAGGTCTGGTTGAAACTTTTTAGTACTCATAAGCAATGACAACTCTTCCTAAACTCCCGTTCATGAAATCGGCATTAGTTTTGAGATGTTGGATGCGATTTTTCTTTATAGTAAGAAATAGTACTGTTCGAAAATAGTGGCCTGGCAAAAACGTGGAAAACATACTGGCATGGAATGAGTTAACGGTCTCGAAATGAAAAAAACTTGTGATATTATCCAGGAGAGTGATTGAAGCTTTGCCTTGTGTTATTTTAACATTAATTTGTGCTCCATCCAATCAGAGGCATTTTGTGAAACTGCTGCCTTTGTCTTTTGGAGGGTGCAAGGGATTGGGAGAGAAGTGGTAGGATAGAGATCAAGATCATCACTGTGTTGAAACGCTTTATGTAGGCACTGACACATTTAGTCAAAATACAGCACTGTTATATCACACAGCTATTAAATATTACCTTATAATCAAAATGGTTTCAAGCTATATGGCTGTCTGTAAATGATGCCTTTTCAGTTATTATCAAGTTAATTCCTTGTTTGATGTACTGTTTTAGTTTCTCTTGATAATATGAATACATGCCAGAAATCAGCTTATAGAGAAATAGGCAGTTTGTAGCTTCTTCATTGATACTGTTGTTTCTTTACAGGGGTAGCCAGGCCAGTGGCTCTGTGCCAAGCCAGTCGGTAAGTATTCAGCTGCAACAAGGGTTTATATTCATGCATTAGTTTGCACGTAGGTTGTTTTCTAAGTGTGTGTTATGCCTATGGCTGATTGTACCGGGGGCTTCTGTTGCTAGTCTAGGAACAAGGTGTTGGGCTTAAATGGTAACCGGATTCTCAAATAACAAATTTACAGTGACTGTGAAAATCAAAAATACAATTATTGCACTATAATGCAGTATTAATTGTGTGGTTGAATGGTACGATGTTAGGAATCAACTTTTTTTTTTGTGATGTAGATGAGATGATTTCAATAATGGAATTATTCATTAATCAAGATTGCATGAAGATCACCTCAGCTATTTCTAGACACTGGAAGAAATGGAGCAAACATGGTCATGCAGCTTTATGCATAATTCTCAGAATACTGAAGACTATCAAATCTGAGTTTTTTAGCTTGACTTTTAGGCTGAGCGGTTTACGTTGTGATGTCCTTGGGAAAGACACTAAACTCCTGTTTCTCTTGGTGTGTGAATGAGTATCTTGTTTTAGAGCGG
>JAWQUT010000144.1:1313737-1384033 GCA_033807755.1 Ellobium chinense | reverse complement strand
GACACTGGCACTGCAATTAGTATTGATTTTGTTGCGGATTTCATTTGTAATAATGTATATATACAAATATGTATGTGTGTGTTTAACATAGACTGTCCTATGTTTATTTTTCATGAATGAGATTTATAAAACTGTAAGGCACTGTAAAATCATTTTCCTGTCGGAAAGTCCTATTTTTACTTTCATATTTCAGAAAATGACATTTTTGTCTTGCAGTCTGTGTCAAATTTTCAGAACTAATTCACAGTTGCTTTGTATCTGCTCTCATGTTCAGAATACCACTACCAGTGCCAATGGATCGGAAGCATCTGGACCACCATCAAAACAGATAATCCCTCACAGCAATACTCCTTCTCTCTTGGAGGGAGACTATGATGAGTCTCAGAGCGCTGCATCTTTCCAGCAGGCGTTGATGGCGTGGAGGCATGGGGATCAGCCTTCGACACACCGGTCAAACAGTGTCAGTCCCCGTAAGCCAATAGCATCACCTGTCAAATCCCCAGGTGAGATGACCTGTCATGGCTGCTGTTTGCCAGCATTAATGTTCTGTCCTTGTGAGCTCTGTGTCATAGAATTCCAGTATTGAAGATACACTGGAATATATTCACTACAAAAGCCTTAATATGAAACTTGTGCCATTCTGAAATATTTTGCAAGTGCTGTAATTTAATACTTCATTCATCACAAGGACTTTCACACTGTGTTTTTCAAGCCGTAAATTCTCTATACTTGAAATGCTATGACAACAGCACTGACCATCTAAGGATGACAGTGGTATCATGCTTTCAGTTCTGGCCAGCAGTAGTTTTCCTTTCACTTCACTGATTTCACATCATCTGTATAAAAATTCAGTAAATATCTAAAATTTGTGAAGCGACAAAATATATCAAAAATTTACAAAATATGTATACTAATTTGTTGTCGTGCCTGTTGAATGTTTGGCAAGTGATTGGTTAATGGTTCGGATGTAAAAGTTCACAGAAAACAACACAAATTTGCAATGGATACTCCCAGGTTTGGGAAGGTTCATATGGATCACCATATGTACTGCTCAATAGCCGTGCTCCCTTGTTCGTTAGTCACATGCAGTGTGCATGAGTACATAGGCTAAAGTGAAATGAATAAATTTACACATTTTCACATTATGAATAGAAAAAGAGTGTGCTCAAGAGCACATAAAATAAAGTCAACAATGAACAAACAAAAAAAAGTCAAAAAAGAAGTAAAAGTAAAATTAGTGGTGAAATTTCAGATTTTTTTAATGGTGCAATGGCCACATAGTAGGCCTGCTTACATTAAGTCTATAGTAAGATGTTTCTTTGACTAATCCGCGAATGACCAGCTGTTACTGCAAACTTCTCTGACCTGTTCTTTGAATTGGTCAATATAATAGTAAAGTTAATTTCTCCCTGTCATTTCTGACATCCAGTTGTGGCTGTAGATGAATCCACTGGAACCCCGGAGCAGACCAAGGTCCCTGAGATCAAATTCAAATCCACCTTGTCCTATGCTGAGAGACTCATGCTGAAAAAGCATCGGAGAACAGAACTGGCCGGTGTATCAGGGCAAAGCAACCAATCACCGTCCTCCCCTAGGTCGGACGTCAGTTACAGTCAATGGCATGCCAGCTCTGGTAGATCAGACAGCCAGTCTCGTTCTTCAGGCTCTTTCTCCATGACACATGAAACATTTGATTCCAGAAGAATAGAGGGTATTGGAAGCAGGATGGATTCCTTTGTTGGTAAGGTTGCCTTCTGTAAAATCCAAATGACTTCAAAATGTTACTTTGGTCTTAACTGTAGTGAAGCAAAAGTAGAGTAAATTCTCACTGATACTCTAACCCTTCTAAAGTGAATGTCAGATACTTTTGCACGTTTGAGGTGACTCAGAAGATGCTCACATCAAACTTGTAAGCTGCCTTATAGCCTGGGGAATGGATATCTTCAAGATGGCGAAGGCGTTGCATGAATAACAGGTGCCTAGCGCAACTACAGTTAGGATATTATCTGTTTATCCTCTGAGTAAATCATTTAGGAGTCAAAGACAGTCTTATCATTTTACATTCCTTTGGGGCTTTCTTGACGCAAATGCATGTAGCTTAGTCCAACAGTTTAATGTCCTTTGGTCATTGAACAGAAACTCCATTGTCTTAAGGATCACACATAAACTTATGTTTCATACAAGTTTATACTCTATACAGTAAGCTAAGGACTTGGCCTTCTGTTCCCAACATAAAACATAATTTATAAAATATGAAGGCCATGTGTCCCCAGTATAAATATACTATATATAATCTGGAGGCGACTGTAGGATGGGGGTCTGTGGTAATACTCCACCCTCTGACCTGTATAGGCTGAAGATTTAGTGTTGGGAAGTGCTTCTGGCCCAGAGTGTTGTCCTTGCGGTAAATGCCTCAAGATGATGCCCTGAAATTGAATAATAAAGGAAAGGCATGAACAGTTGCACAAGACATTGTTGTACAAAGTATTCTTAATGTCTTTTTAACACCTCTCACCCTCACGTTGGCTTTCAGCACTGGGAATTTTTTGTCTTTTTCATCATTGTGTTGCCAATCAGCATATCATCACAGGGCAAAGTAGTGACACTCATTTATATTGTGAATGTAGAGGTTTCCTTTTTTTAACATGTGCTATGTGGATGAAAAGTATTAATGAAGATTGTGTGATTGTGGTATAAGCAGTTATAAAGATATTGTCGCCTGCACTTACAGGTGAGGATGAACATGTCAACTTCCAATCACTTTTCGAGGCTGTGGCCACCTCAGCATCCCCAGAGACAAATGTTCATCCTCACTCATCACGGTCTAATGTCTCCATCAGTGAAGTGCTTTCCAATGTGGTGAGTATGTGTACTTAGTGATAGGCCTGGACAAAATCAGATAAAAAAGAATGCCTGATATGAGCTAAGCACCACATATTCAATTCACAAAACTATATCATCATTTGTTGTGTTCACTCCACATAACCTAAATCATGTATATTTTTTTTTTTGGATGCTTTAAATTGTTTCTAATACTCTGATCTTCCATTCATCTTTTTAACTACAGTCGACTCCGCTTAATCGCCCTCCACTTAATTGCCTTTTCTGCTTAATCGCCTCGTTTCCCAGGGAACCGAATTTTTTTCTATATAAAAGTCACTGGATAATTGCCTCTCACTCCGGATAATCGACCACTCTTCAGCGCCCGTGAATTCATAGATCAGCGGTTGAAGGATTACAGTTGACAAACAAATATGTACACAGACGGATAAACTACGCGACGGATGGCAGACCGGTTGACTGAGTGCCAGCTGCCACGCCGAAAAAGATGTGATATACCTTTCCTCCCCACCTCCTCCTCCCGTTGTCCCCCTTCATCCCATGCTACGCATCAGCGCCATTTTCCGTCCGATAATGCTAATGCGCCGAAAGCCATATAGACTTCTCCCCCCTCGTCTTCCGTCTCAGAGAGGCGGAGAACGTAAACATCATATTGAGAATGTCTGGTGGATTTCGGCTAGATCACAGTACGTGTCATGTGGATGATCGGTCGATCCAGACCGTGCCATCCTACTCCTTATTGTCTGCTGGGCTACTGCAAGGTGGCCAATGAGAGAGACCGCGGTGATCAAAGATTTTGTGCACTACAGTGCTGTCAAACTCGAGTCTGTCCTAAGCCTGGCGACGAGAAGGCGTCAGTGCACGACATCAAACCACGATGTCAAAGAAATTTAACCCCATTACCAAAAATATGGCCGAAATTACCTTCTCCACTTAATCGTCTCGCCGCTTAATATTGCCCACTTTTTCCGTGATCCTGAGGATGGGCGATTAAATGGAGTCAACTGTATTAACAAATAATAAAGTTTTGTTTTAGTATCGTATTTTCAATTTTCAACTCTAACCCACATCTACTTCATTATTTTTCCTTGGGCAGCAATGCGGAATGAGCATGACAACAGTTAATAATGCACTTAAAGTTTATCAGCTTTGGTTCTGAAGTGAGTCTAACTTGGGTTTGAAAGCGAGTTAGACCTCATCCCTCCGTAGAGTTTCTGAAGGAGAACATATAATGCACCAGTTTATAAATAGTGTAAAAACTGACCACTGTATGA
This sequence comes from Ellobium chinense, assembly GCA_033807755.1. Lineage (NCBI taxonomy): Eukaryota > Metazoa > Mollusca > Gastropoda > Ellobiida > Ellobiidae > Ellobium > Ellobium chinense. Next base: position 1,379,918 of record JAWQUT010000144.1, on the reverse strand, counting down.
CATGGATTTTGTTTCAGCCCACATCCTCAGAAGTGCCAGCCCTGAAGTCTTCAACCACCTATGTTGTCCAAGAAGTCACACCTCTTGAGTCTTGGCAGACTGAACAAAACTTAAAAATGTAAGTCACTTGCCAGCTTATTTGAGACCGTATATTCTCAGTATGCTTCGACATTTTTGCACTTCTGTGAGAATGCAGGGAAAATGTTTTCATGACAGAGCAAAAACGAGTTAATGTGTACCTATGAAACTGGAATTTTGGGGGGGTAGATATTGGCACATTAAAATGTGCTTGGTGTAGTGTCAAAAACAAAGTTTGAGTCAGAGGTGAGATTAGGGAAGAGGGAGGGTCCCTGATATTGTCCAAGGACTCCCTCCTAGGCTGCATTCTCTTCTCTAAGCCTGTCCCAGTCACCAACTCAAATGACACAGTAGATTCCCAGTCACACTACTCTCTAATAAGAAGAGATTCGAAAGTCACACTGCTGTTTAATTAGAAGAGATTTGAGAGATGGAGAGAAGAGAAGAGAAATGGGGAAACATACCAGTAATCGTTAAAGTTTGAAACTTCCAACCACCCTTCTTCTATTAAGTTTCACCATACACATCTGGCTTCTCTTCTCATGTCCTAGACTGCTTGCTACTTTCATGTAAGGTCTTACACGCACTTACTCCTTGAGGTTGGGAAATATTTTGAACATCATAATTTACCCTGAGCTCCACTAACTTATTGCATTTTTCCCCCCCATGCATTCCTTTTTTTCAGTGACTCATCCTCCTCCACATTCGTCATCGACCAAACTCAGAAGAAATATCGTGACTTCAAGAAGTTCTCTCAAGGCCATGGAGAGACAATTACTGAGCTGTACCAGGCCAGAGATAACACCACAAGCTCTTCTGTCACGTCAGAGACACAGCCAAATGAAAAACTTCAGGGAATTTCAGAAATTTCTCAGATCTCTTCCCCAGTACGAGAGGATACTCTGCCGTCATCAAGATCAAAATCGAGAAAGCAAAGTCGAGAATCCTCGAAGCATCTCTTCAAGGAAGAGATAGGTGATCTTGACAGTATTTCCACTGCAACCAGCCCTGAGGAGAAACCCCCAAAGACACCGTCAAGGCCAAGGTCAAGCAAATCACGTGTGGGAACAGCCAGAGGAAAGACTGATAAAGCAAGCCGAGCAGCTTCACGCATTGGGTAAGTTGGCTCATACATAGGTGGAAGGATGGGATATGATCGAATTATTGCATAATAGTTGCTCATAAATATTAATAATAATGTGGTCTATAAATCTTGTTTGGAGGCTAGGACCTGCTTACGCGATTTCACATTTAGAAATGCTCTCATTCATGCATTTGTGAACCAATATCATGCAGTAATAGCTTTATTAAACCCTACCTTAATCTGTGTTCGTACCACCAAGATACCATAAACCACCACAATTTTCACTGCCCTGAACTCACTAACTTGGAAGAATTCACCCTTTTCCCAGTCCAGACCTGCACAGTATACTTCACATCAAACTTCTCTGGAACAAACTTCTCAATACCACTTAATGACAATAGACAGAAGAAAGGCAAGGACCAAGATACAGCTGGATTGGTAACAACAACAAACCAATGTAAAATAATGAACAAATACATCCCACATTGGCCAGTGACATCCCATTTAATAAAGTTATAGCTTTATCGTCATAGAGCCGACTAGATAATTCCGTAGAAAGACACTCCTTGTTTTCTATGATTTTCAGGAGTGCAGGGCATCTTACCAAAGCCCCAAGTGATGCCTTGAGACAGATCGCTCAAATGGCTCAGTCCCCTGACCATTCATACACCTACCAGTCACCGATGGAAGGATTTTTCCTTGTTGGGGTTGAAGGGGAAAAACCCCCACCAGTGCAAGACAGGGTCATGACCCCTACAAAGTCTAGAACCACTGTACCACGGCCAAAGAGTCGAGCAGAGTCTTTAAAAAGCGCACGAGGAGAAAAAGAGACTATCAAAGTCAGCAACAGATGTAAGTCTATAGTACAAGTAGATTCACAGTATCGTCCTTGTAAAGCCATACTGCATTGGCATACCAGAATGATCACCACTGTGCTTTGACCAGATCGAGTAATGCTGTTGGATTAGTGACACTGGCTAAAGATCTGTGACCCAGTGATTCTGTTTTCAAGTGTAATGGTCGGAAATTTGACACCCTCTAATTCAATAGTTGGATACAATCGCTCTAATTATTATCTAAGCATGATGCAAAAGTCAGGTTAACTTGGCTCACCCTGTCCAGTTAAGAGAAGCAAATAACAGACTTACTCGGCTAGTATAAAAGTAGTCAGTTAATAAGTAACCGAGTGAAGCAAAAACATGGTGTAATACCCTGACATGATCAGACATGCTTGCTCTGCAGGTGGCATAGTGTTACAAGATTTAACGCATGCCGGAGGAGGGGAGATAATATTGTGGCTGTGTGGTCATTGTTACGGATAATGACCGCTGCACATGTTGTCTGCCAGCTGGTCGGGTGACTCTGGGTTGCAAATCTCTACCTCATAGATCAGCAAGGAGATGTGTATATTTTCTATTGCCGCACTCAAGGGAAGCAAGCAGACGTTAGAATAAACTCTATCACCGCATCATAAGGATTAAGCATTGAATGGGTGATTTTGAGGCAATTGTCAGAGCTGTGGGAGGCTTGCACCAAGCTGATGGTCCTCTTAAATGAAAGTTTATGTTCTCACACTCTCTGTGTTTTTTTTTAAGACTAACTTTTAAGTTGTGTCAGAGGAGAAAGCAACACCAAATGAGATTCCAAACAAGTTTTATTTCTCTTGACTGCAGTGTACCAGATGGCTCCGAGGTCATGGCGACCTGATAGCAGCCTGGGAGATGCAGTGCCCTTGAGTCAGGTCAAGGTCGACACCCCAGAGGAAGAGATGACCATGTCATACTCATATAGCGGACAAATGGGTGGACACCCTGTAGAATGGAGACCAGGTTCTAGTCAGAGCAGGTGATACATTTATCTTTCTCAGTAATGTAACAGAGTTTGTGCAAAGCAAACATAGAGTAGGGGAAAAGATGATCCTGTGGTTTTTAAATCTCATATTTAGGCTAATGTGTGACTTTACATTACAATTACCTCAGCAGGCCATGTCATTCAAGGACTTTCTCCTGAGAAGTATACAGTGCCACTCTTATTTACAAGCACTGATCACTCCCCATTCTGACAATATATTTGACTGCCTGTATCCAGGTACCCATTTTGTTAACAGGTGCTGCAAGGAATATATGAATGAAATATTTTCCAGGGGCATTTATCATGGCAGGAATTGTACTCAAGATCTTTAGATCCTTACTCCAATGCTTTAAACATTCAGCCAAGCTGTTCCAAGTCTTCGTTAATGTCCATTAATAAAAGTTCTTATTTCGTACTAATAATGAAGTTTATATATTTCATATTCAGGCACTGCATACTCATAAAACCTGACTGTATTTTTAAAGCCCAGCAGGACACAGCACTTCAGAACTTTCTCATCTCCATGAGGTGCATATAATGTCACTGCTGGTTTTCATGTGTCCATCACTGTCATTTTCACAGTAGCCTTATAAATGTCTTTAGCTCTGAGAGTCTTGTAGATAAATAAGTGATACTGGACTAATGACACATAGATCTCAGCATAGCGTTTGCATTGAGTAGGTCAAAAGTGATGTAACAAATTGTGATCTTCACATTTCAGAATTGGAGTGCTCAGTGATGATCTCGGCTTAAATCCTTCCCTCATGTTTGGAGATGAAATGTTTACAGATGAGGCGGCAGCAGCAGCAACTCCAACCCCACGCGTTGCATCAGTTCAGAGGTCATTTGCCTCAGGTCCAAGGTCATCAGAGTATGGGCAGGGAGACTCCAAAGATTTTGAACTGCTTAGAAAAGATGGCAGTGCCACACCAAAATCCTCATTCCAAGCCCGACAGAAAAGTGCTGGTAGAAGATCTCGAGACCTCACCACACCAACCAACGTTAGTAGTGATTTTCGTGATCCTACAATCACGCCAACGCCCCCAGTGGCTAGACAGGGTCACGATCAGCCACAGAGGTCATCAGATGGCACCTTCTCCCCAGCATTAAGCAGGTCAAAACGCAGCACTGATAGTAAGGACAAAGAAGGAAGTGTTTCCTCATCACTAGGTAGAAGTGTGGAAAAGTCGAGGTCATCAAGAGAAAATGAAGGAGATCTCAAGCTGTCCCGACACAGCACAAGAACACCAAAACTCACAGAGTCCAGTCAAAATATGCCATCATCCAGACCAGGGTCACAGCGTCTGACATCCAAGCAAAACCAACCCATGACCGCAAAACATCAGAGTGGCACTCAGGGAGAGATACATGAGGCAAGGCTTCATGGGTCACAGAAAACAAAAACGGAATCCTCTCAAGATGGATCCATGAGTAGACAGGATTCCTATCACTCATACAAGGAATCCAAGAGGGCTTTGTCTCGACATGAATCTGACGTGTCTTCAAACCGTCGGCCGGTCAGCTCCACAAACTTGCCAGCATCCTCTCAGGGCCAGAAGCGGCAACCATCAAGAGGGGAGATAAGGCCAAGCAGTTCAACAGGTACTGACTTATATTCACAGGGTTCATACAGTCTCAGAAAACTAGGAAACAGTTAGCAATTCTCGGCATGAACTACAAATTTTGAATTGTCTTGGAACAGCAGCTAAAGTTGGCTCACTGCTGAGTGGGTGTGTGGGTGAGAGAGGGAGGGAGCCCATACATGTATGTGTGCGTGGCTGGGTGGATGTGTGGGTGATTAACTGATTTATTGATTTATTTATGAATTTATTTTTGTTTAACCTGTCCCATTATTTGTAGTTTGTTAATGTGTGTTCACAAAGTCTACAACATTGTAGTCATGTCTTTTCTTCAATAAACCTTGAAAGTTTAACAAGTTTGGAAAACAATATTTTTGCCAGATTATGCCTTTATAAATCCATTTCACTTTTCCCATTCTTAATTCAAGCCGTCTTCAACACATTCTCTGTAATGTTCTAGGTGGAACAGAGCCATTGAGGAAAACACAGCCGTCTCTGCAGGCTGCCAACACACAATCCTATGAAGACACCATTATCTCAGATGTGATGATGGCACGAGTACAAGAGGATGGATGGATGGGTGACGATTCTGATAATGATGATGATAATGCCAGTGTCAGTTACGATTATGATGACGGTGATGACCCCACACCAGTCAGTCTGAGACGGCAACAAGTGAAGCAAATGACACATAAGCCGAGCCATGAGCAGTGGGAGACAGAGATCAGGCCTTTCAGCGGACTGAGTATAGATTCAAAGGGAGGTCATTCTGCTAGGCAGAGCATATCGGCCAGGGGAGATAACAAACGTCCCCGCCCACCCAGTTCTCGTCCATTATCCACGATGAGTCAGAGAAGTGGAAGGGAATCTAGAGCCATAGGTAAGGGGCTATTCATATAGATAAACTACATAATAAATCTTAATTATAAGACATTATCTGATCAAATTTGATCAACATGACATCCTGCATGAGACCTTTGTTCCATTTGCTTGAACTTTCTGAATAGAATGTAGACATGGCCCAGTGAGTGTTAGGAAGTCAAAGGGTCAAGCAAAACACTTGCCAGAAGTGGGTGTCTTCCTCTTAAGACTTTCTACTGCCCTGCTCTCTATGTAAGTTTCCTGTCTACCAAATTACGGCAAAGATTAAATATATAACACTTCACTAGCATTTAATAACTTCCCATTATTACTGTAGGACCCCACAAACTATAACTGTCAATAATTTCAAGCTTGTGAGATGTTCAAGTTTGTTAGTACAGTTTCTTACATCACAAGTAAGGGACTTGACACCAAACCTTACAATGAATACATTAATTTTGAGTACACAAGGTTTTAGGCTATCAGGCCCTACAGTAGATATTAACTTTTTGTAATGCTAAGTTTCCAGCGTGGCAAGAACCCTCAGGAGTGTCAGCGCACTACACCATGTCATTGCCTTGCTGGGTTACTTGCTTTTTGAGTGCTTTGATTCCAAGTGGTCTAATCCATCATTAGCTTTCTTTGGGTTGGTCAGGGAGTGGTGAATTATGTCGATCTTCATATCAAGCAAAGATAGTATTTAGTACAACCCAGTCTGGCTCTTGGGCTAGAGGGGTTAATTATTGTGGCGTAACCTCATTGTTGCACTTTGTTTTGTTCTGAGATTTGTTTTATCAACTAGAGTAATGTTTGTTTTCAGTGATGGATGGAGAGGATTTGAGCCAGTATGATAATATGGGAGTACAGGAGGAACAGAATATAGAGGACAAACAGGCACTAGACCAGCTGGAATGGGAACTGGCTTCAGATACCGGCAGACTGACAGGTCGGTGAACTCTATATTTATCAGATCACTGCCATCGTCTACCTGCAGGTTTTACTGCTGTCTCCTGTTATACACCATAACAAACATCTGAGTTTTGCCCTTAAACATGATATTTAGAATTCAGCACAGCATGCTCAGGCTGGTAATTTAAGGATTAAACCAGATTCCTGCAGTTTTATGATGATCACTCTAAAGCCTGACCTGCTTCTTGTATTGATCATACAGATATTGTTTACTGTTTAGAAAATACTACCTGGAAATTGTGAATTTGTTAGTTTTTCATGACTGACAGTACTTAGGAATTGCAAGTACTTTGCAACCGCTTATTCTCTTACTTTTTACATGGATTAGACACACAAGGCAAGTGAAATATTAATATGCTGTATGCAGTGTAATTGTTAGGATCATTGCTGTTCCATAAATATGCTTATATACAGCTGGAAGTTGTCTGTTTGTTATTGTCATGTAGGTTATGCCAAGCACAAAGGCAATGACATATGGCATATGGCACAAAGACAGTGTGTCATATTTGTTATTGAAAAATGCTATTTGTCATAGATCAAGAAAGAGTTAATATCTGCAAACCTCCAGTCTTTAATTAACCCTTTTGGTATGTCATGTTTTTCAAGTGCTGATGTCACCAAATTTCAGTATCCAGTCGATAGGATGCATTCTAGAGCACTCTATAGACCTGTTACAAAAGACTTTGGGAAATGTCTGATAGGTTCATATCCATACTTCTTTTAGGACTGTCTGGTACATCAAAAAGAGGTTTGAACCAAAAGAATAGGACGCCCATGTACGTCATACATATCAAAAGGGTTAAAAAGGAATCATGAAGTGTTAAACTGAATTGAAGAGTGGCCAGATATGACAAGTTCTTTTGTTCCCAGCTGATGGTCAGATATCACGAATGGATGTCCTGGGCAGTGACAATGATGATGTCAGAAGTTCATCTTCAAGGTCAAGCACAAGGTCACTTCGAATGAGTGCTGATAAGGATTATGATTTGGCTGCAAAGCTTCAGTAAGTGTGGTTGTATTTTCATGTGGTGATGGGGAATAAGGGTGGGTGGTTCAGATTAGTGGAAGGGAAGGGCCTACAGCTATGTCCTTACTCTAAAAATAGGCATATTGAAATGTAACATGACCTAAAATAAACACTTTGTGTACCATGGTTACAATATTGCATCCAAGTTTACTTGACCTCCATAGACTTGTGTCACAAAAGTTCAGTTAAGCAATACCACAAACTTATGTCTTCAGACGGGCCTTGTGACTAAAAGGCTGTGGTAACATAGGTTTAAGAAGAAAAAAGGTAAAGCATAGAGAAAGAAAAGAAAAGATTAAAAGAAAAAAAAAGGATATGAAGAAACAAAAGAAAGTGGAAGAAAGAAAAACTTGGAGACAGAACATCCCATCATTTCAGTTGTTTTGGATGGGGAAGGGAGATAATCACAAGAAGGTACCATACTTACTAAGCTTGGTTTCCCTCTTTTCCAGGGAAGATGAAAAGCGTGCAGAGCGAGATGTAGATGACATGGACATGAGACGCAGTGTGACCATGGATGAGGATGAAGTCAGGGCCTTAAGATGAGATGGTTGTTGTAACATTGAATGGGCACTATGGAGTTTGTACCAAAAACTGTGGGCACCCGGCTGTCTTGTGATATTTCACTGTTTCCTTCAATGGACCAAATACCTGTGGCTTGGAAAACACATTCGTAAATTAGAACAAATTTCTGTCTTGGATGATGTGAACTTTATAGGAAACTTCTGTCCAAAGGTCTTGAAACAATAAATGGAGTACTTCACTGATGATTAAGGATGATGTTGCACAGCCCTCTCCAGCTACTTTGGACACATACAGTCAACTTGTTTAGTGTTTTCTGTGAAGGAAGAGCATCAGTGGACCCTGTGTATGGTAGCCATAACCCACACCCACTCTTACTTACTGGTAGCTTTTGTCGTTTACCTGCAAGATGTTAGATAGCTTCATATCAATGATTCCCCATAATACACGAAAAAGCTCAATGTAAAATTTGCCTATGTTTCAAAGGTTAAAGAAATACGACCTACAGAGCTTTCAAAATATACTAGCACAGGGCAATGCCATTTAGTCTTGTCAACACTGAGAGTTTGGTAAAATCTCACTGACAAACATGACTTTTGGTTTTTATGGTCTCAGACGATGCTACCCTAACATAATCAGCTGCAGCGTAAATATGAGCCAGTAGATGTATCTTATAGATATGATTAGGCTGCTGTGTTTGGGAGTGGGTGGAGCAGTTTATCATCTTGGCTGATTTTAGAGCTAATGAAATAGTTTAACGGGAAATGCTTTAGAACTTCATTCAGATCACAGTACTGCAGAATGTGGACAATGTAGCAGAACTGACACCAACATCCCTGGATGCCCAGTCATTTTATGACATTTAATGTCTGCCATACAAGAAACAAAACATCACAGATTGTCTGTGACATGGATAGGAAAATATTTTTGTTATGCAACCTTGTTTGCACAAGTTTTGTATTGTTAGATAAAAGCACTGTGGCAAAGGCAAAGAAATATCATTTGGAAGCAAATTATGTCCAAAGTGAGAAGACTCTTTGAAAAGGCTGCATGTGCTGTGAAGTCATATTTTGAAAGAAGCTGATGTGGATCAGATCTAGTAAAGAGGATGCAAACATTACTTGTCAAACCTTGCTGGAGAGGATTGTCTAACAACTGTGCTTGTCCATGGGTTTTTTCTATAGAGTATTCAATGATAAGTTCATAAAACCTTTCTTGAAGGGACTCTTAAGAGACATCCTGGATAAGAATCTTAACCACAGGGTAGTTGTAAAAGTTCATCTTTTGCATCAAGACTAAGTCAGTTCTGCTTTATCGCAATCTGCCTACTTGCACGTATTGCTCAATCACATTGCAGAGAAATCCATATGGAAAATAGAAACGAAGCTGCACTGCTTAAGCGCATCTTCTATATAATGGTAAATTTTTTCCTCCCAGTGTCCTGTGAAGTTTTAGTTGACTGTGATACATGCCAGTGAATATTTATGGCCTTGTCTTCTTTACTCAATGAAGTTGGAATTGAGCATGAGCTCACAAAGGAGAGCTTCAGGTCATTTTTCTAGCCTGATTTCATTTTGTTGTCATTGAGCAACCTATTGCAGATCTCTCAACTATGTATGTTTGAGTGGAGAATGACTCAGCATTGTTTCTTTATTTCATGTGCTGCATCATGAAAATGAAATTTATTTAAAACCTGTTCATACATACATATATGTATAACCTTTCATCTTGCCATTCATTTTGTGTTTTCTGTGTCAGAGATGACATATCTGTTTTGTGTAGGGTGATATGGTCATGCTTTCTTGTGAACTGCCTTTTGATTGAGAGAGATGATGAGGGTCTTAGCTGATTCGTAGAAATTTTGAAAAGATAATTTTAACCAGCCTTACTTAATTGCAGTCTGTCTAATTATAGCCTTTGCTTAATCTCAATAAATTTCGAAAGCAGCGTATGAAACTTTAATCCTGACAGTACCAATAAGTTGCATCTTCAGTTTTACCCCCTCAGTTTCCATGTTTGTGTGGAATTGCGATGAATTGGCCACTTGTGCGTCAAATGGTGGGCTGGTTGGTTGTATAAATAAATTAACTTCCTGGTCTCTCCATGCACCCCCTCCCCATTTGTGTTAAGAAAAAAAAAAGGGGAAGTGCAGTAATTTGTACAGTAAGGAAAAGTTTAAGACTTTTTGCTGGAAAAATAGTGGTGAAAACAGTTTTTGAATGAAATAAAGTGAGACAAATTGTCGCAGTGAACTTACCAAAGATTAGATGTTGAAGTGAAAGCTAGAGTGATTTGATGCTGAGATGAACTAAGAGTCTTCATGGTGTTAATATATATTATATTACTTTGTGAAGTTTGGATGGCAACAGATGTTATTGTTCAAGAGAACTGAGCTGGGGGGTGGTGAGAGGAAGGGGTTTGAGGGGTTGGGGGGGAGGGGAGGTAATAGAAAAAGTGACCTGATATGTCCATTCATGAAATTGTCTACATTTTTAGTCTTCTAACATTAGTAGGCATATACTTATATAGTATCCTAATAGTTCATTCAGTATTATGTCCATAAATTGGAAATGTATTATGTATACATGTATACCAGAATGCATGTATTTGTTTCATGGAGATTCACTTACATAAATTTGTATATGATGAAATGAATTCATTTTTAGAGTAGTACTTTTATTCACTCATTTTCCATCGTTGATATAATTTTAGTACATGCAGGTTTTTCTTGAATCGTCTACTGGCTGTGCTTTACAAAATTGCAAGGATATTTATTTGATATATTTGTACATAATGGATTGAACAAATGACTGCTATAAGCCCGAAAGGGTTTTGCTAGGAAGTGAAAACTAAAATTACACCAGTCTGTGCTCTTTAATTGTTCATGATCAGAATTAACACCTCCCAAGTCTGTCATTCACACATGCTGTGCCCAGATTTATCAATTTGCAGAGTGGTTTTCTCTTCTTTGATCACAAATTATCTGCATCGTATAGTCCTGTGTCTTGAGCCTTTCTGCCTGCTTTTGTGTTTACCTTTGTTGTGCCATGACCTGCACCCTTATTTTTTTCTTGACCTCCTTCCTCATTTTCCCTGAATTTGCCCTCCAAGACAGTCTTTTCTAGTGAGTCATTCCTTTTGATATCCTCCAAGATATGGGGCTTTTTTTGTTGATGATTATGTTTGATGGACTTCTCCCCCGTCATGAACCACTCGCTGCGAGGCTCCACTGAGCAATGGGTACTTCAGTCCTTAACGAAATTGAGATCAGTTCATCAAACAGAAACACTGATAAGGGTTCCATTTCTCATATAAAACTCAAGTTTGAGTCATTCCTATAAATTTTACCAGACCTTCATGTTTTTTAACAATGGGAGTCAGCTGTGATGCCCATGACTACTTCTGCACCCACAATGAGAGTAAAGTCCGTTCGTGACATTGATATGACCCCATATGAATGTAGTGCCATTGGTGATATAGTTTACTTGACACATGATTGGGCTTATCTTCATGTCTCAGCTGGTGGAGACAATTCCTCTGATCTTTTTCTAAACATGGCTTGCTGATTACCAAGATAAGAAACAGAAGTTTGAGTGTTTTGACTAGACTGTTTAAACAGCTGACTCATTTTCATGTAGAGATTTTTTTAGTATGGCTGCGTTTTTTTGCTTTTGTTCTTCAAAGCTCTTTGCTTCTTTCTGCACATTTAGCTTCAGACTTTTTCTCTATACATCCAAATATTTTGCAGCAGATTTGATAATAATTTGTGTGGTGTGATATGATTTTTAATGCTCATTTCTGAGCCTAATTTTCTATGTGACTTAACTTTCATAGGCCCAGAAATTTTTCCCATATCGACACAGTAACTCACAAAGGGATTATCTGTCTGGTGCTTCTTCATTAGTTTTTCGCATATAGTTCCGTTCACAGTTTAACGTTCATTAATTTCAAATAACTTCATCCACCACATATATTCAGTTTCAGAATCTGTGCTGAAGAACTAAAACTGAAAGATCTCATGAAATATGTGTTTAGATATTGTATTACTAGTTTTAAATTGCAGTCAACTCCACTTAACATAACCTGCTTAAATACAACCTACATTTATTTACAACATTTCATCAGATAATGGAAAACTCTTTTCTTAAACAAAATCACAGGATAATCACATATTCCTTTTAGTAGCAGTTTTGCTGAATGGATTAATAGAGTCAGCTAGATTTATTGTACATATTGCCTTTGAACCGCTTAATTTTACCTACTGTAATAGAGTGTAGTCAGTGTGGCTAGCTGACCATTTTTTGAGAAATATCTGTGATGGCCTTTTTTTTACATCTTTATATAGATTTTGTTTTATGTTTCCATGTTGGTTCTGGTTTTTAACTTATTTTCTGCCTTACGATTCCATGATGACTGTCATCATCATTAATAATTCTTCCCTGCACTCCATGCTTTACCACCAGTCTACACATATATGATTGACATATTATTGCCTTTTGCTGTTCACTCTGAATAAGCATGGCATCTTGATTGCCCCTATCATTGCCTGTGAGCTCTGAATACAACTCCAAAGCAGAACTTGTATTTCAGTTCATGACAGACTGACAATTCTTTCATGATAGTAATGTGGTATTTGGAATAGTTTTTGCTTGGCAGGTCAGTATCAAAGAACTTAGAAACTCCATAGATTGAGGGTTGAGAAGTTAAGGCTAGGGTTAGTTGACCAACGAGTTGCTCATAGGGCTTTTCACATCATTGCACGTTAGTACTTATTTGGTGGTCTCTGTTGTCCCTCGAGAGGACTGCCTCATTTCAAGACTTCCCTACAACCCACAAATCTAATTTTAGAGAAACACAAGACAATTCTAGTAAATAGTACATGATGGGACTAGGCTTTGTAGCTGGGATGGTATGTTACAAACATTAGATAACCCAGGGATTCACAGGAAGAGCTTTCTAGTGCTGATATGTAATTGTGTGTTAATTTTAAATCACTGCCTTTTTGCTGTCGATGTCACAAATTTTTATAGGCTGGAGTGTTTCAGGTTGGCTTTCTTGTGTTGTGTGTCTGTGTTTCAGTAGAATAAATGTGTATGGTTTGGTAGTTAGTTGTTTGAATATGGTTGATGGGAAGAAGTAAAAGAGAGCTCAGCTTGTAGAAATGCTGAACTTATTTCCTTTACAGAAATGCAGCTGTTTCAGGTGGGAATGGAATGGTGGATACCCATGAACTTTTATTTAGAAGAGAGACTAATCTATTTCTTGTTTAGCATCTGTTTCTTTATGACAGCTAAATGAGAAAGTTGTTGTTTTTTTTCCAAGGGAAAAGCCAATTTGCACAAAAACATTAGTTGGTTGGTAAATTATTCAATATTTTATTTTCCAGAGTGTAACAGTCATTTATTTTTAATTTATATACAATACATTCATTAGTTTGCTTTTCTTTCTTGTCTCACTATACAGTGGAACCTCTTTATTATGCATGTCCTGGTCCAGCAAAACAAAAAGTATACTGATTTTTAAGGTCCACCTAAACAATGAAATGATATTATAATAATAAATCTGTGCTTTGTTAAATTCATACTTAATAATGAGGTGTACTTATTAAATGAGTACTTATAATAGAGGTTCTACTGTGAATGGTGTTTGAAACTGTGAAAGATGATCGAACCTCTCAGCTCTTACATATGAGTTTCTGATGTGTGGTGATTTAGTCATTTAGTCATTGCCTGACCCTTGGCTTCTTGCTGCACCACTCAGTATCTCAGTGTTGTTCTTGGTCACTTTTTTTTCTTTTTTTACATGAAACCTTCTACACCCAATCCAGTGTCCAGTGTCCAGTGTCCAGTGCTGTGTCTTATCTGAGAAGTCTAACTGTTCTGTGATGCTTTACACATTGTAAAATAATTGAAATACATAAATGGTTACCAGAAGTAAACAAATTTCTGCTTATTTTTTTGTTCTGTGTATGTTCTCTTTGAGTGGTAAAGAGACCTGTCGAATGAAAGTTTGAACATTGGAGGGTGAGAAGAAGGAGGAGAGAACTTTGCTTGCAGGCATGATAAGGTTTAGATTACAGGCCTATTTGAATTCAAGATATTATAATTAAAAGACTATATTGTCTCTGAACTTTTGTAATGGCCTATGTCATTTTTCGAGGTTTTGATTTGAGAAAATGACATGAAAACGTTATTTTGACAAAGCGAAAACAATGGGCACATATCTTTGCGGTTGGATATTTGGCCGGAAAAGATTGACATTTTTTTAAAATTCTTTATTTTTGGAGTATAGCAACATGGGCTAAAACAATGAAGTACTTGGTATCTCATTTTTGCCTAAAAACTGACTTTGATCAGTATGGAAACATGATGATATTTAACCTTCCTCTTTCCATATGCCCTGCGCTCACCAATAGGCTTAAAAGTTCTAGTGGGAAGTAGGTGTGGAGTATGATGGAAACTAGCCGCTTTAATTTACTTTGGCTGTAATGTAACTGTTTTAATGATCATGTTTCTTGTTGGCAGCGGTATACATAGATCTGGACTTGGATCAGTTGGAAGAGGAAGGTTTGCTTACAGTCGAATACAGGGTAATCTAGAAAATTAATTTAAAAATCTGCCCCCACTCCTAGCAAAGTTATTTCAACACAAATTGAAGGGTGAAGGCTTTTTTNTTTTTTTTTTTTTTTTTTTTTTGGGGGGGGGGGGGGAGTTGGAGGGCGGAGGGAGGGAGAACAGGCGATCACCGCCGTATTGTAGTACAAATTATAAGCTTAAAAAGTCTGCCGCACAGCATGATAGGGGCTCTTGATGAGAAAGGAACATTTGGTATCCCTACGTACAGGTCTACTTTGTTTTGACATGGGCAGATCAGACGTTAAAACTGAAAAAAATTGTATCATTAAAGGACTTGATATAATGATTGATTTCAAGTCTAAAACTTTTACAGAGGCAGTTAATGCAGATGGATATGAGTGGTTGATGCCCTTGGTAATGGAGTCTGAACACGGCTTCCATCTTCGGATCACGTGCTGCATCACTGACGTCAGAAACGATATAGGTCTAATGGGCAGTAGCATAGCATCGTGAAAGGGGATTTTTAAAATATGCACACAGGCGAGACAAATGTATCAGATGAAAAACTGAGGTGTGATTGTCACTGCAACAACAAACATTTAGCAACAGAACTTTGACCGTCAACACTACAAAATCTTAAAATGTTGCAGAAAAATACCACTATGGTCATGCCGCTTGTGAGGGCCAGGAATGAGTAGAATCCACCTTTTATTTTGTAATGACTGAATACCCTATTTTCTATGATACTGTCCAAGTTTCATATTCGATTTTCAGGGGCAATTAAAACACATCGCTAAAACAATGTAAATTGTCGACTCTGAATCCGTAGTGGCAAGATAATTTTTCATTACACAAATAACACCACTTCAACTGCTTTTGTGAATATTCGCAAAATAATTAAAAATCAATTCCCTACCCTCCCCCCTCCCCGCCCCTCACAAAAGTATAAGTAAATAAATATAGTATGTGTCATGAAATGCAATCTCTCTCTCTTTCTCTCTCTCTCTCTCTCCCCCCCCNCCCCCCCCCTCTCTCCCCCTCTCTTTCTATCTCTCTCTCTCTTCTTCTCACCATTTCTTTTCTCACCCTTTATCTTGTTCTTGTCCTCTCTTCTTCGTGGGCCCCGGACTCTCGCCCGCTTCCCGCATTGCGGGGGCAGCGGGGGTGCCAATTACAGTCCTGCATGGATAGTGAAGAAATCTCTTGGATGTTCTGAAAAGTTTTACCACATTGATTGTCGGCAATTTTCTTTATTCTGTATTGGCTTCTTTTCATGACCTTTGACATGAACTTCCGGTTTAATCCGCCATTATCGGTGTTTTGGTGTCGCAAAGACGATGCCTTCCATAGATGTTCAGCAGGCACCCATTGAGCATGGGAAACCGGAGGAGGAAGTTCCAGCAAGCAAATCAACTGTAGGAATAATATACCCTCCTCCTGAAGTAAGGAGTATCCTTTCAACTGTGTTAACGTAGAGCGACCTAAATTTAGGGCTGTTATCGATATTAGGTTTTATGTGAACTGATACAGAAAGGGACTCGACTTCGACTGCCACCAGACTAGGGTCTAGATCTAGTCTAGATTTAGTGCTACATTATCTTGAGCTAGTCTAAATCTACTTGACTGTAGAGCTGGCCATTTCTCACAACAACACTGATTTAGTGACTTGTCAATAACTAAATTAACTAGAGACAAGTCTCTAGACTAGATCTAGAGTAGTTAAGGCAGATCGTTTTGCTAGATCTCTGCTTGCGCTCAAGAGTCACTCGTTTTGCTTTCCGTTAGCCTGATGCTGAACCTGCATGTGCCTACAGAAGTTAAAAAGGCCTTCCCTACGAATAGCACCGATTCATTCGATATTGACTTCGATTTCTCAATAAACGATATCAGTCGATATCATTCGATACAAGCTATTTTCGATACCCAATGCGCCGTTCCCACGGTCTCTCCCCGCCTCTATGCTCATAGGCCAGATTCGGCCCGCCTCCGTTTCTGATTGACAGCCAGCGCGGGATTTCAGTGCTGCTGTGTTTTTTTCTCTCTGTTCATCAAACATTTAACCACCGCTCTGCGATTTTCGCATCTGCGGTGGCCTCGTCTCCTCTCCGTTGGTCAAGCGTTTGATCACCGTTCTGTGAATTTCACATCTACGGTGGTCAGGGGTTTCAACCGCTTCGCATCGGCCTGGCATCCGATAGTGTGCGGGTTTCGCATCGGACTGGCATCCGATGGTCAGTGGATTTCACATCGAACTGGCTATCTGGTTCGGTTGTAATCAAAGATAATGGCAACGAAGAAAATTCATTGTCAGCCATGGCATTGTTGTGGAGTCGCTACTGCGCTCATTACTTTCCCTGCTTACCCGAGGGTGAACTCTTCGTTTATATAGATATAATTCATTTCGTCTTGCGCATTGACCCCTCTCTGTATATACTCAACTCACAGCACTGCCACCTTCAGCGTATCTTGACCTTAACTTTTTAGTGTCTATCTATATATATAGTCAACGCACAGCACCGGCAATTTCGGCGCATCTTTACCTTAACTTTTCCCCCCAAAAAAACCAAGCCCCTTTTTCCTATTGTTGATATCCCCAAAAGAGGGTCCCTTTTCTCTCTTTCAGACACTATGGGATTCGGGAAAAACACTTCAGTTTATTGTCTATATACATATAGTCAACGCACAGCACCGGCAATTTCAGCGCATCTTTACCTTAACTTTTCCCCCCAAAAAAACCAAGCCCCTTTTTCCTATTGTTGATATCCCCAAAAGAGGGTCCCTTTTCTCTCTTTCAAACACTATGGGATTCGGGCAAAACACTTCAGTTACTCTCTCTATATTAGTCAACGCACAGCACCGGCACTTTCAGACACTATGTGGTACGGGCAATTCTTTCATCTAGTGTCTATATAGTAAACGCACAGCACCGATTCACCCAAAAACCCTATATTTTCCCTATAGACAAAGAGACAAAATATGACCACCGGTGCTGTCCGTTTACTATATAATAGACACTAGGAAAATACGGGAGCTCTCAAACCCGCACCGCCGTGCATTCCTCGCGAACACTTGCCGATCGCGCGCCGCCAGTAGCATTTAGTGTCCCTATAATATAGTAAACGCACAGCACCGATTCACCCAAAAACCCTTTAAATTCCCCTATAGACAAAGAGACAAAATATGACCACCGGTGCTGTCCGTTTACTATATAATAGACACTAGGAAAATACGGGAGCTCTCAAACCCGCACCGCGCTGCATTCCTCGCGAACACTTGCCGATCGCACGCCGCCAGTAGCATTTAGTGTCCCTATAATATAGTAAACGCACAGCACCGATTCACCCAAAAACCCTTTATTTCCCCTATAGACAAAGAGACAAAATATGACCACCGGTGCTGTCCGTTTACTATATAATAGACACTAGGAAAATACGGGAGCTCTCAAACCCGCACTGCGGTGCATTCCTCGCGAAGCCATCTGGCGTGGCGATGCGTCAGACTAAATGAATTGAGCTCTCTCTCACCCGCTGCCATCGATCGATGAAAACATGCGAGTTGGCCCCGCCCACGGGGGGCTGTGGAGTAGTCACAACATTGGAATATCGAAACCAGTATCGAATAACTAATAATAGTATAATGAAAATATATCGACTAAACCGGTGCTATTCGTAGGGAAGGCCGTTAAAAACTGTTGTTTTGTTTTCCTCTACCAAGATTGGCATCAAGCTACAAGAAGACCAAATGAGTGACGCCTAGCGCATGGGGTACCCAAGCGCAAAGACCTGCCTTTACTCTATATTAATTATTATCATTGTTATAGCAGTGCTGTCCCGAAAGTTTCGCTAAAGTGAGCCATGAAGTGGACATCATTAATGATCATTACCAGTTGTGTTCCTGACAAGTTGACAAGTGACGACAGGTCCATGAATGTGAATTGTGGTCCACGGTTCACCTAATTGCAATGCCAATTAGACTGAATTAGTATTTGATTATGTATGTGGCCAAAGGCCAAAGTTTCATATCATATGGCTGAATTGTTTAATCAAAGTCGAAGTATTTTGATGGATCTCTTTTTAGACCTACCTAGATTTACATTGAATGAAATCTGCAATCCTTTTTTGTTTCAGTATCTAATCAAAGCAGCAAGATACGATTTGGCATATCAAAATACTAGTAGTTATATTTTTCCCCACCTGGGAATATCATGACAATACCTGTGGCCTAACTGGAGTGAAAGTTTATAAGAACACTCTAGATCTACTTGGTAAGCTCATTAACTTAGCAGGTAAGCCCTCTACACAATGACATGGAAAAGATGGCTGTCTCTAAGGACAGCACCGTAATGGTGATGATACCGTTCAGTTAGTCTTAGACAAGTCATGGAATTGATGCTGTCGTTAGAGAAGGCTGGATGAGTAACAGAATCACTACAGAACGGGGACGATGCATATCAGCCACGTTGGCCTTCTCTAACGACAGCACCAATTCCATGACTTGTCTTAGACTAAATGAACAGTATCATCACCATTGTGGTGCTGTCCTTAGAGATAGCCGAAAAGATTTAGATGCAGATAGACTCTAGGCTATGATGCAGGTATGATACGATTTAGAGGCAGTAACATGTTCCAGTCCAGGTGTGTCTGGACAAATATTTCTGACATATGTCCAGATATTTAGCTTAGTCTTGAAAACTGGATCTTTGTTCCTCTGTAATTTACTTTTTTTTAACAAGCACCTAAGACATTGTCGACAAGACTGCTAGCTTCGTTGCTCGAAATGGACCAGAGTTTGAGAATCGAATTCGTCAGAATGAAGTCAACAACCCCAAGTTCAATTTCCTACAACCTGCAGATGCTTATCATGCTTATTATCAGCACAAGGTCACAGAGTTCAAAGAAGGAAGAGGTAGGTACTTTTCAAGCATGTGTGGATTTGTGTGTTGGAATTCATGGATATGATCTGAGAATTTCTGAGATTGTTTTCCTAGTAAAGGAAAAGAAAGAGAAAAATACATGGACCTGGTATGTGAGCAGATCTGGATGGTAAAACATAAAACTTACCACATTTCAGTCTTCATCTTTAACAGTAAAAATTTGGTAGAGCTATGGTACAATATATTTCAGTGCAGTGTTTTTCTGTGTAAAATCTCGTGCAGTCAACTCCGCTTAATCGTCCATCCTCGGGATCACGGAAAAAGTGGGCGATCAAGGGGAGAAGCGATGAAGGGGAGAAGGTCATTTCGGCCATATTTTATTTTTTGGTAATGGGGTTACATTTCTTTGATGTCGTGGTTTAATATCGTGCATTGACGCCTTCTCGTCGTCAGACAGGACAGACCGCACAAAATCTTTCTTCTCCGCTGTCTCTCTCATTGGCCACCTCACAGTAGCCCACCAGACAATGACAATAAGGAGTAGGATGGTACGGTGTGGATCGACCGATCATCCACTGACACGTTCTCTGATCTAGCCAAAATTCACTAGAACTTCTCAATAAGAACTTCTGAGACGGAAGCAGGGGGGGCAGGAGTCTATATGGCTTTAGGCGCATTAGCATTATCGGACGGGAGACAGCGGTGATGCGTAGGGTGGGACAAAGGGGGACAACGGGAGGGGGAGGTGGGGAGGAAAGGCTTATTTCGGCGTGGCAGCTGTCACTCAGTCAACCGATCTGCCATCCGTCGCGCAGTTAAACCGTGTGTGTACATATTTGTTTGTCAACTGTAATCCTTCAACGCTGATCTATGAATTCACGGGCGCTGAAGAGTGGTCGATTATCGGAAGTGAGAGGCGATTATCCAGTGACTTTTATATCTATAGAAAAAAATTTGGCTCCCTAGGAAACAAGGCGATTAAGCGGAAAAGACGATTAAGTGGAGGGCGATTAAGCGAAGTCGACTGTATTTTCTGGAAAAGTAAATCGAAACTGGTCAAATGTGTGTTACTATTTATATTATGTGAAATAATTTTCTTGCATGTTACATTAAAGTGAAATTAAACTTAAAGGTTAATTCTTATTTGCTTTGTTTTTCATTACCTGTTGTTTGCCTTCATGTCACTTCATATTGAATTTATTGAGAAGCAGTCCTTGTTGTTGTAAATTGTGTACTTGAGCAGAAATTTATTTAAGTTTCTGTACAACTTTAAATCAGTAAGTATTATTGGCTCATCTCTTGTTTGTTTCATGTTTACAGCTCAAGAACCTCAAGCCCCAAAGGTAAGTGGAGAGAGGAATTCACTGAATTGAATAATGAGGCAGCAGAAGAGGTTCAGCAGTTTTTTCTTCAGGTCATATGTGGTTGAGGGCAACATTCCCCCTTTGGTATAAATTTGGGATGGAGATTTGTAAATCTTGAGTAGGATTTTAGGTTTTGTTTTCCTCAAGTTCTTTCAATTTATTTGCAGGACATTGATTTGGTGGGGGAGGGGAGGAGGAAGAGGGAAAGGTATGATTGGTGCACATTCAGTTAACTTTCGATCTGGGGTGAAGGGGCGGATTTAACTAAATTTAAGAGGTGAATCAGGTAATCATGTGATCTGGTGACAGCACTGCTGGAGAGGAAAGTACCCTCATTGAGGAAGTGTTTCACCCCTTTGGCTTCATGACCCTCTCACTATACTCTATATTCCCAAGTGACCTTCTGGTGACTTTTGTTTTGGCCTCAAGAGGAATTCAAACCTGCAATCTCCACTTGCTGCATAATATATCCTCTCATGAAGCCACAGTGAAAGTTGCACAATTGATGCATTTTAAGCTTGCATGATCAAAAAATTTTTAATTCATGAAAATGCTGTCCACTTTATTGCATTTGGAGACTCTTGCTGCTTTAAAATTAAACTTTTTAAAATATTCAGTATGATGAAGTATGTGATCTCTATAACATGAAAGCTACCCATGATGACGTAGTGTCATATAATTTTAATTTACCTTTTTTCTCTTCTTTGAAAGATGTACAGTTTCATAATACAATGTTCTTTGTGGCTTGGCATATATATTTCTTTTTTTGGTACTGTACACTTGCTATCTAAAGCCTCACCATTTCATTCTTTTGTATTACAGCAAAGTCAGTACCTTGGTGTGCTGCGTCCCCAGGAAGCTCCAAAAATTGTTGAGACATTTGTACCCAAGGACCCTCCACCAGAATATGAGTTCATTTGTGACCCACCCTCCATCTCTGCTTATGACTTGTACGTATGGATCAGTATAGCAGTCAGTTTGTGTTGTGAACAAATTCACTGTTGTAGGAAGAGCACAACACTCCATGATTAAAGCTGAGCAGAGATAAAAAATAAGTAAACAGTTTTTTGGTACAGTTTATCCTCTGTCAATCTGTCATTTAGAAAGTAGTACCAGAACTCTTCACTGGATCCCTGGGTGGGAGGCTGAGCATGTATGAATGTGTCCGAGTGCAAAAAAAAATCATTTAATCACCCATGTAACCCATCACAAACTCAATGGTTATCACCTTGATTGATCTAGAAGCAGATCTCATGAAGACTCACAGAGGACTCCAAAGAGTTGAAAAAAATGTTTTTACTTCAGGTTTTTTATATTTTTAATTAAACTGTTAATCTTTCCTCACTCAAAAATTCACAGTCAGATGTAATTATAACTCTGGCGCTATTTATCTCCATCCAGGGATGTTGTAAAGTTGACGGCCCAATTTGTGGCCCGAAATGGCCGGCAGTTTCTCACCACTGTCATGCAGAGAGAGCAGAGGAATGGTCTTTTTGATTTTTTGCGCCCTCAGCACAGTCTCTTCAACTACTTCACAAAACTGGTAGAACAGTACACAAAGGTAACTTGGAGGAACCATCTTAGACCTACATATAAATTACGTGATGAAAGTTTTCAGTAAATTTGCTGAAATCAGTGTGGAACTTTTCTGTGTATCATCATAGTCATAAATATTACTGCTTGAAAAGACGGATTTGCATGTACCTGTTATCACATTTTGATTCTATCATTCAAGTACAATTGAACATCATAATACTTTGCGCAGAGGCCCCATTTAACTTCAGAAATGTGCAAGAATGTAAACTGTGTAGGGGACAAGGCCCTTGTACACAGGGATGTTGTTCAGGCAACCTGGTGGGGATGGTCCCCTGGATCTCTGACATGATTTTGAATATATTCAACCATCAATTTATCATGTTTGGGCAGGATAATTCTTCATTTAAGTAACGGGTAGTCATTTGATCTGCAGGTTGGTCTATAACAAGAACAAGTAAAAAATACCATATATTTAATAACTGCTGTCTTCTGTACATCCATTAGAGTCTGCTGTTGTTTTCTTTCACAAACAGAACCATTCCTTTAATGAATGTATAAATACACTTGTTATGATATTCTCAGATTCTGATTCCACCCAAGAATTTGAAGGAGAAGCTAAATAAGGAGGCAAATCATCCAAAAGAAGTAAGTATATCAGTGTTCTGTGGTTTTAAACTATTTCAAGCAGCAAAAAAAAGAAAAAGCAAAAAGTTCAAAAATAATAAAATCTTTTATTTGTCCTGAAGGTAATTCTGTTTGCAATGCCTAACAGTTTTATGCATTTCATGCATGATAATTTGTATATATGTAACTGTGATAATACATGTAAAGTAGAGAAATAAAAATTTGACAGTAAAACAGTTCTTGTTTAATACTAATAGACTAGCATTTTGCTATCTTCATATTGATGTTGTTGATGATGGCTTTGAAATTGAGTCACATTTCTTTCCCCCATCAGATCTTAGATCAAGTGAGATACAGAGTGGAGTGGGCCAAACACCAGGACAGAGAGAAGAAAAAGGAGGAGGAGGCATTGGAGAGAGAGAGAGGTGAGTAGTGATTGCCATGATAATATTAAGTGCGCATAATAATGGTATAATTCTTTCAGCAAAGAAGTACATTCAGAGAAGAAGCTTAAAGTGCAACTAAAGTACTTTTATGGTGTAGTGCACAGAATCCTGTGAAATTACTATTTTAACATGCATCAGTGATTCAAACTTCCTACTGACCTTCTCAAACCCATCAAATCTAACGTGTTTCGAAGAAATCACAAAGAATAACACATGCCCATGCCCTCCTGTGTTAGCGTTGCTACTCGCCTTGCCAGAAATACGTGACGTCACCAACACTGTGTACACACCACAAGGCTATTACGCGTCGGGCTAAAGGCTATTATGCGTAGCGCTGCACTCAGTAGGGCGCGCTCCCACGTGGAAACAATGGGTTATTGTGTGCTAAACTGTGACAGAATGCTTGCTTACCATTCCTGAACTGATGGTCCAATAGTCTTCTCCTCAATTATATCCTCGTCATCTGTTTTTCGGCGCAGGGGCTCGAACTGATACGGCTCGACCGTATTTGCCATTGTTCTCAATCGAAAACACTGCGACTTCCGCGCTGACGTGACGTTTCCGGTACGTTTTTTTTCTTACAATTTCAGAATAGGTTAAAAGTTGTAAAATTAATTTCGAAATATTATTTTTTAGCAAAAATGATGACTTTTGATCTAATACTTGATATTGAAAATATAAAAACTGTCGGAAATCACATTTTTTCTAGCACTTTAGTCGCACTTTAAGATAAAATACTGAAGTATAATAGCAAGAAGAAATACAGGGTTGGTGGGCTCAAAATTGTTCGTGAGGGTAAAGATGCAGTGAGTTTTGCATCATCATTGTCATTATAGACCTGTCTGGTTGTTCGAATTCTTTTTGTTGGCGTTCAGTACATATGGCTACAACTGTAGTTGTTTTTAACCTGATGTTCTGCTGTCTTTAATTCCTGTTTTCCTCTCCAACAGTGGCATATGCTCAGATTGATTGGCATGACTTTGTAGTGGTGGAGACAGTGGATTTTCAGCCCTCTGAAACTGGTAAGAAAACAGACCAAAAAAAAGCAAAGTTTAGACAGCATAACTGATTGATACTCTAAGCTGGTCAATTCCACCAGAATGCCACAAAAGTTACAATAATTTCTGAAATGGTACCCAAATGTTATCATGTTTGTAACCTGGGTTTAAATAAATAAACTGAATTTGAATTGAAATTGAAAAGCTTTGACTAGACAACCATTAGTTTTGATTCTTTTTGAATATTTTGATGGAAAATAAATCAAAACTGCTGCAATTAAGTTAGACATTTTCATGACATAATGTAACTGCTATGGCATTTTACTGGAATTACTCACCTGCACATTTTGTGGAAATTTTTCATAAGTTTAGGAGAGCTAGTTTACATCCAGGCCAATAAATATTTTTTATTTTTTCACTTTCAAGTACCATGTGAATGAAATATTTATAACTGTTTGATAAGGCTTGCACAGTGAGATACTTATTCATCATACCTGATGTTTTCATTGCTCCCATTATGACTCAGAACTGTTGTACAAGATCATATGAATATTGTTCAAATCAGCGTGTCTTCCAGAGATTTGTTTCTTTTGATCACCGGCTTAATGATACATAATTACACTGTGAAGTGGTGCACCAGGTTCAATAAAGTTGTGATTTTCATTAATGATATTCATTATGTCCATCCAGGCAACTTGCCGCCACCCACCACCCCTGAAGAGGTTGGAGCTCGTATCCTGCAGATGGAACGATTTGTCAGAGGAGAAATTCCTGTAAGCATTGTCACATTCACTGTTTAATTGTGTATTTTAGCTGTTTTTCTAAGTGGAATCTCTTGTTATTGCCAGAATGACTTTATTGTTTTACATAACACTGTGAGTGAGTTTGTTCCATGCATTTGGTTACATCATGCAAGTATTGTGTGGTCATTGAGATTTTTTGTGAATTTTTCAGTGACTTCTCCAAAGTGTGGAGTGCTACTTTTGGTGAATTCTCTGAAATCATAGGATATTGGTGTCATTCAGAGATTATTGTTTAACCTCAGAGTGAACAGCAGCTTGCATCAAAAAGTCAAAATCTAAAAAAATGTGTCAGTTATATTTTGCGTGTCTCTTGTTTTGTTTGCCCTGGAAATTCTTTTCTTATATTATAAAGACTACATGTAATTAAATCTAGTTATATGTGTTTATGCACATAGTGCAACCAAGTTTTTTTTTTTTTTTTTAAGAATTGTTTTTATTTATGGAAATCACTGCGGATAATAATATAGTCTAGATTGGACTATCTAAAACTGCAGAAAGTTGAGAAAGTATTATGAAAAGTGAGTGGCAGGCCTGATTTTGTTGCAATCTTGTGGTACCCAGTGTGGGAGATAGAATACATGCAGAAAGCATTATTGTGATCCTTCTGTATTTGATCTGATGAATATGTGGTGAATGTTTCAGATGGACGATGCCGTGGAGATGGAGGTGGAATCAGAAGGTGAGGAAGAAGAAGAGGAATCAGATGAAGAGGATGAGGAGACAGGCAAGCCGGCCAAGGCACAGGAGGAGGGCACTGCACAGGTAAATTACACACTTCTACTGTTGTATGATTTATTAATAATAATGAGAATAAGTAATTATGCAGTTTATCAGGCACAATAAAAATAATAATGGTCATCATGCAGTTTATAAGGCACATATCCAGGCTAATGCCTGCTCACTTGATTTAACACTGTTATAACCTAGCATGACTTTATCTAGGACTTTATCAGCTTCATGGGAAGCATTCAGTGCCACTGTCATTTACAGGCACTGATCACTAGCATTCTGACCATATTCATCTGCATGTAGCCAGGTACTCTTTTTGCAGACATATGGACTGAGGAAAATATGAATGAAATGCTTTCCTAAGGCACTTACAACATGATCATGGTCAGGAATCAAAACCCATAACCTTTTCATGTGAACATTGAAAAGGGGCAGGCTAAAGTGCTGCATTCCATATTATTTTATTTCTCTCCCTGAGTAGGCAGATAAAAATTTATTTAGAAGGTCATAATACTTAAAATCGCCACTTTCTCAAGTGCTGAGTATGCACATGAGAACACAAACTGTATGAGTCTGCTGTGTTGAAAAGTGCAATATTATGCAAAGCTAGAAGCAACTGTTATCTATCACAGTGATGGCTTTGTGTATTGGGAATGGCAGTAAAGTTACTATCTAGACATGATGCAAGATCAAGCATCTAGCCACTTACTCATGTACTGGTTAAGAGAGACACACAAGTTATTTCCCTCTCCTAAATTCCATGTTAATTATTGGTTGTTTATTTGTCAGGACATGGAGGAATCATCCGAGAGCTCAGAGGGAGAAGAGGATGAGGAACCACAGAGAGGCAGGATTGCTCCACCACCCCCACCTCCACCTCCGCCACCCAAGGAGGCACCTCCCCCTCCTTTGCCACCTGCACCTGAGCAAGTTATTATCAAGAAGGACTATAATCCAAAAGGTAACAAGTGTATACATTGGCTAATGATAATAGAATGTCAGGGACGTGCAGTGTTTCAGGTTGCAGTCTGGAATATAAATCAGGTCTACTTACCTTAAACCAAGAGCATAGATCTATATTGTGATTGAAGAATTTTCTATTATCCAAGTATTTTTGAATTGGTAATGCAGTATAGTGTTGTCAGAAAAGCGTTGCAAGTAAGCAGACTGCAGTTATGTGAGGTGAACTGTGTGTTTCCTCTGGAATGGTGTAGAATCCCTATTGTTTACATGGAAAACAGTAATGATTACTCTTTGTAGCAAGGACTGAGGAAATTATAGCCTTGCAAATGAGTGCAGTGTGATTTCAATTTTTTTTATTTTTAGTTCAGGTAGGAATCTTAATTTTCTTTTTTTCTGGCAGTCGTTCAGAACAAAGAAAATGTATTTATGTTAATAACTTTTTCTTGCAAATTATGCTGGCAAGGAAACTTGACAGATATATGAATGTAACTAACCTATGGTCTGTACATGGGTTTGAAAATATTGAAAAGTGTTAAAAATGAAACTTGGGATTCAAGACTTGAATAGCCATGGAAATCCTCTTTTTTTTTTTTTATCATATGGTCGTGAAAAGTGTTAAATTTCATGAACTCCAAATGGAGCCTCATTAATTTGCATTTAATAGCTAGGCAGAAAAGTGTGGCTCAGCATTCATTACGGTATAACACATTTTGTGATACAGCCCTTTATTTACATTTTTTCTTCATGTTGGTTGTTGTATTGCAAATTGTAGGTCTTGAATTTTGACAAAGTCTTGAAAACACTTTCAAGCAGCTAAAGTAACCCTCTAAAGTTTGAGTGTTTTTCTCTTCTTCTCAGCCAAGCCTGCTCCACCTCCTGAGCCCAGCGCTGATCAGTACATGATATCCCCCATCACTGGAGAGAAGATCCCAGTCCACAAAGTACAGGAGCACATGCGTATTGGTAAGAGATACTTCTTCTGTCTAACATTTTGGCCAAGGGTTGACCATGGTGATATTTGTGCTGATGCACCATGAAATTCTGAGATGTACAAATAAAAAAAAAGAATGTAAGGTATTGTGGTTTTTACATAGTTCCAGTGATACCCTTGAGGTTGCCATGATTATGACTTCCCAACCTTGACTCTCATGAACTTGAAAATCTGCATGCTTGTGTTATTTCATAAATGTACAAGATCTCGGTAATTCTTTGCTTCTCTGTGGAGCTGTGTCATTAAGTTTTGGCATTTAGTAAAGATAAACTGAGGACTTGTCCAATATATGAACAGATCTCTTGTGAAGGTCATACTTTTTATGTTTCAATACAGAATTATTGAGAAGGCAGTATTCTTGCATTATGCTGCCTCACCTATAGTGCCATAGCTTTGTATTGAATTTCAGGTTAGCTATGGTAAGAATCTTTCTTGTTTAAGTCACGGGCCAGTAAAGTTTTCGAAATCTATTGAGATGAGTATTGTCTTTTTCCTCTCCTAAGGTCTGCTTGATCCTAAGTGGATGGAAGATCGCCAGAGGTCATTGGCAGATAAGTCTGATCAGGAGGAAGTGTTTGCCCCTGGTTCTGCCATTGATTCTAACCTGAAACAGCTGGCTGAGAGACGTACAGATATCTTCGGTATCGGTACAGAGGAGACGCAGATCGGTAAAAAGGTGAGTCAGTGCTGTGGATGTGAATCAGTAGTGCATATCTTCTATCCTATCATCAGTTGGGGGCAAAACTTGAAATTATTTAGCACTTCCAGCTTTCCCACATTTATGGTGGAAATCATTTTTCATGTTCACAGAAAATTTGCATGTTCTAGAAGTCCCTTATTAGAATCTTTGTTTCATTTTCTTCTTACCCACCTTATGTTTTAGCAGGGGTTTATCTGTTGTAATTTTCTGTTCACAACCATTGTCTTGACCTGCAGTTTTCAGAAGAGCTCAGATCACCTAGACAGGGTAACCTGGTGATGCAGCAAGAAGGAAAATAGAACTTGTAATGGCATATCAAGGCAGTAATTGAAATGAATCATTTTCTTTCCTACCTCAAGCAGGGCAATACATTTCTTGCTCTGTATCAGTTTGTTCTCTCTTAAAACCTGCATAGTTTTACTCCTGCCAACTTCATGAAATCCATTTTTTCTACAGATTGGAGAAGAAGAGAGGAAAGAGACCAAAGTGGTTTGGGATGGACATACAGCATCTATTGAGAAAATATCCCAGCTGTCAAGAGAGAACATCTCTATTGAGGAGCAGATAGCAACCATCCACAGAGCTAAGGGGCTGGTGTGAGTTGAATTTAAGAACAAAATAGTGGGATGTGTTTGGTGTCTTTCGTTCTTTATCAATCCATCATTGTGACCTCTAACCTATCATCTCAGTGCCATGTAATAAAATGCACTGGTTTTATCTAGTTGCTATTGTTGTTTGTAGGCCATGAAGAGTATTCAGTATATCACTTGCGGCTCTGCTGTCATTGGATACTCAAACGAAAGGTGCTCAGCTGTTTTGTTGGGGTAGATTCGCAGCTGGCATATTGGGGGCTGCTGCCATATTCTGTAACGGTGCTTATTGTAAGGAATAGGTTGTATTCTCAGATGGAAGATGGTGACCTGCTCAGTCCTATGCAGACAGTTGATGTCGTCCTGCATTGGGCCAAAGGGTTTTGGTGTAGTTGAGTATTAGCGGAGATTTTCGGTCCTCGCAAGCAGTAATACACAGAAGCTTTAAAATGTTTTGGTCTATTATTAAACAGTTTTGCCAGAGTTTGATACAAAGGAATGTTGTCTAATGGTTTAAGAATTTGTCTAGGTCAGACCCTTAGCGGCTGCTATGTTTGAGCGGAGTAAAGTATTATCTACAAAAGTATGAAGTGTAAAGGGATGCTATTACAGCAAAAGACCATTTGGTCCTTTCACAGGGCTGGCACAGGGTTGTATTAAGAGTCTTCAAACTTCTTAATTTTGTAACACTGGTTTTGAGGTCCTTAACACTGAAAATTGATATCCTTATTGTCAGTCTTAAAGGAGTCCTTGTGAATGTTTGCCCACGCCATTGTCATGAATGTTTAATGCCATGTCCATGGAAGTGTAAGAATATATACAGACAGGCCCAGTCTTAAAGTTTCTTCATCTCCTACAAGGTTTGATTTTATTTGGAAAATTCAGTTTGAACTATGCACAGCATGTAAATTATGTAACAAATTTACAGATACTGGTAAAACAATGATATAGTGATGAAGCGGTAAACTTATATCAAAAACCTGTGGAAGTATTATTCATCCTTAATTGCCCTGGTCTATTGTTTCTGCAGGCATGATGAGGAAAAGGAAAAGATTGGACCATCTGTTCCCAAAGCTGCCCCACCTCTCCCACCCCCTCCCCCATCTGCCACATCATCCTCTGCCCCGCCACCACCACCACCACAACCATCATCAGCAGCCGCACCGCCACCACCACCAGTGATAGCCCAGCAACAGACCCCACGACCAGCCCCAGCTGTGCCCCAGATTCCCCGTCCCATGATGGGCGGACCTATGGGTGAGGATTATTTCACTTATTCAGCTTTGAACAGTCCTTGTTTTATATACTGCTGCACTAAACATGCACCAACTATCAGGAAGTAAAGAGTAGAAACCATTTCTTTGACAGGAGTATCAGCACACAATTCGTCACCTTCCACATGAAAGGGCGTATCCCGATTTTTGGCGGTTTTGAGTTATCACCACCAGTACGTAGTGCTATCTCAGAACTATGTTCACACGAAACAGCGTATCCCTAGCTCAAATAGTAGGGAAGATATAGCATAAAATTACTAAGAGCTTAAGCTAACTATCAATATGATCAAATCAGAAGTAAATCGCTCTCCTTAAAAACGTGAAAAACAGGGATACGCCCTTTCGTGTGGAAGGCGACGAATTTTTAAATAAAAGATCAAAGGAATTGTCTCTGCTAGCTGTGATGTCGAGATAAGTCCCATCTCATGTCAGTACGAGGTCGCTTCATCCATGTGTCTGTTAAACTTCATCACCAATGGCCCTACATTCTTATGAGGTTGCATTATTGTTGTGAAGGGAGATTACCCACACTGTCTTTATAGTGTTAAATTGAAGCCTTGCAATGAGTGCTTCAGTTTTGATCTCGGCTGAAATCAGTCTGACAAAGGAAAATACGGACGAGGATTCCTGATTTAAGATTCCTTATAGTAAATTCGTGTTGTCTTGGCTGAACATAAAAGAGATAAGAATTTCATTAGTTTTCTTTCGACAAGCATTCTATTATCTTTGTATTACTCTGAAACAAATCATTTAATTCATATAAATTATTTGTATTCATGTGCTGTGGTTACAAAGGAATCAGCCATTTCATTTTGACAAACTTCTTATTCCAAGATGTTGGACACTTCATGTCTTCAAAATACTTTATGAAAATAAATTTACGACCCTGACTGTTTTTAAGAAGGGATGAGTCATCTAGCTCATCAGCAGCACTACCAGTCCAAAAGTATATGGAACATTTGGAAACAGGATGAGCAATAAACAATATGTCAGAGAAATGCAGTATATGGCATTTTTGGTTGAAACTTTCAGAACCTATATAAACTACCAGTGCCCTCATCTGCTTTCCAGTGACAGCCCCCAGGTTGTTTCACACATTTTTAAGGATGTATTGGACAAGGAGGAATATGTCAGTTCTATACAAGATAATGCACCAGCAATACAATAATTCTCTTGTTTGAGTGGTCAGCTTGTCATTCATCAGTAAATCCCCATTGATGAGTAACAACTCATTTGAGAGATTTGTTCATTTCAGGAATGCCTCAGATGATGGTCATTCCACCCAGACCTCCCATGATGATGGGTAAGTTATGAAAAAAACAATGAAAAATGAAAATAGGACTTTCATTGAACATTGGTTTATAATGCAAACCATGTTGTATTTCTCAGCCATACGTTATTTTTTTGTTCGTTCTCGGTGTACCTGCACCATAACCTTTTCCATAAGTTATTTATCAGATGATGAACCAACATCCAAAAATGTACATGTGTCAACTATATTTAAGTGTAATTCACTTTTCTTGTTTATATCCAATATTGGATCAATGTTTTCTTACAAGAATGGATGAGGAATGTGGCATGCTGTTTTCCATAGCAACAAATGCCAGAACTGTTGTTTGTAAAATTCTGCCAGTGCCACCAACCGTAACCAGGTAGACAAAAGGTTCGCGGATAGTATGTACTTGCTGAATGTTTGGGCAAATTTGTGCCACTACCCTCTTTTCATTCTTTTCAAGTTTTGAGGTAAAGTTTTCAAATTCTTTCATCCTTTCATTCATGATACCATGCGATGTGAGGCCATTGAGCACTATATCAGTGGGTAAATCTGTTATGTAGTCATTCAGTGTCCTGTTCATAGAGTGGGAGTTCATTCTAATAAGTCATAGCTCGTCTTACCCAGGAATGGCCCAGCCACCAATGATGGCCCCCATGGGGATGGGTATCCAACCCCAGCCTCCCATGATGACCCCACAAGTCCCTGTCAGACCAGCAGGTATGGTCTCAGACGAACCTCCAAACAAGAAGCAGAAGACAGAAGAGAGCCTGATTCCAGAGGAGATTTTCCTACAGAAACACAAGGTAACTGGGCTGTGGGGAAGTTTCTGCTTCTTTGCTGTGATTTTAGCTGTTGACAGAAAGTCATATGTTGGTACTTGTATTTACTATCACCTTATGAAAGGACTGTCTCTTGAGATATTTAAATGTAGGTTGATAAATCCATGCTGCAGTTTTGTATACACTGATTCTGCTAAAATTAAGTGGTAATGATCAGACCAAGCCAGATGTTGTTTTTTTTTTTCAGTGGCATTAACAAACGGATTGATCAAAAACTTTCAGAAATTGCTGTCCATTTGGATTTTGTTGTTGCTGAAAGAAACAATCAGAACAGTTGAATGTCTCATGTATGCTCCTATCGGGATAAATCTTAGGAAATATCTCCCTGTGGGATGATATCTTTACATTTTGCTCAGTGCAAAACACTTGAAGTATGTCAAATGAAATTATGTATCCATATTGACCTTTACCTAGTCACTGTCACCTAGATTTGGCGCTTCTCTCCTTGACCACTGACAGACATGAGACATACAGAAACCTAGCTAATGAGGAAATTTACTTCTTTCCCCCATGCTTAACTTACAAAGAAAAACATGCATTCTTCTCAGAAAGTGTAGATCACATCAATTTTAAGACCTGATTGTGTGAATATCTTTTTGTTTCCTCAATAGGGCAATGTGAAGGTACAGGTGATTGTACCAACTGTCTCAGACAAGCCAGAATGGAATTTGAAGGGACAGAAACTGGAGTACAACCTGCCACTTACAGATTCAGTGAGTTGCTTGATTTTTGGCCTACTCACGAGTTTCATCGTGTTGATGGATCAAGTTTAAGTTAGAAATTGGGGTGCATAGTGGCTGTATGCATAAGCCTTGCATTAATGAAGTTATTGCGTTAACTATAATAAACACTACTGTTTTGGGAGTTTCAAATGGTAACTGCAGTGTTTTCAATAATGTAAGTATTTTGTATACAGCCACAGATCTGATGAAACTGGCATGGGAACATGAAAAAGGAATACTTTTCAATTATTAAAGGGGCGGGAATGAGGGAGTTCAATAGGGGTAAAGGAAGGGAATCCAGTGTATTTTTATGGTAAATTCAAAATGCTGCAAGGAACGCATCCAAATATAGAGGGCATGCACCTATCATCCTGTTAGGTTTCATGTAGGCCCTTAATGGTCCTTAAAATATTAAGGTCCTTAAGTGTTAAATTTTGCATAAATGGTTCTGCATCCTTGAATAGTTTTTAATTTCTTGAAGAATGAGCCCTATAGCTAGTGTTGGTATCAGTAATGGATGCATGAGTCACAATTTTTAGAAAAAAAGGTAGGAAGAAAAAAATCTGGAGAGATGAAAACAGAGTCATTCTCTCATTTTGTTGTGGTAGGTGTTGGGGTTTTTTTTTCTCACTTTCAGTGAGTGGGCAGTAGACTGAGTAGATTTGTTGAGTAAAGAGTCCTTATTTTTTTCAAGGAACAGTGACATAAACCCTGTGTCAGCTTTAAGGCATACTTTTCATTAATTATGGAATCTAGCTGAGGAGTAAAACTTGTATTTTTGCTTTTATAACAATATGCTGATGACTGCAGAAGAAGCATAATTTTGATGCAGTTGTTTGAGATGGCTGAACCCAGACCAAAAGCAGATCTGTTCACAGCAATGGTGATATTTATCATGTAAGCTTCTCCAGCACTGCAGATGAATTTCACCATTTCCACCATTGGAAGTTAACAACCTTTTAGGTTACAGAAGCCTAATCCAATTTCCCTCTTTGAGCCAATAAATTGTTTTCTCTACCGTCACTTACAAGAAATTCCACAATCTCCAAGTCTTCTTTAATTATTTGCAGAATTCAATAAGCTTATTAAAAATGATGTTCAAAATATAGATCTTGCAGTTCGTTTTCGAGTTGCGAACCGATACATCGAAAGGTGTAAACAAGCTAACCAGTTTCCGTAACGACAAGTGCTCAGCAGAGAAGGCCACATCGAAACCGAAGGGAATGACCCAAACTTCAGGTTTAATTTACAAAATCAGGAGAGAATGTAAAATAATTCGCAGGTAGGTTCACAAATCTAGGGCCCATTCTCCACAATCTATCCAAAGGACAGATTTTTTACTATCTTCTTAAGGCATGTAACAGCATGTTAATTTCAGCCAATTAGAAGTCTGTCATCTTTACATTCTATTTCTTGTAAATTTTTTTCAAAGTAGGTGGGCTTCAGTGGTTCAGTAAAAGGCTATTAACTTGCTTGTATGAAATTTCTCCACAGGTTTCTGTACTCAAGGCTAAGCTGAATGAGACTCTCGGAATGCCAGCTGGCAAACAAAAACTTTTGTTTGAGGTAAGAGAGGTGCTTAGCCATGCCATTGGTGTTCTTGTCTCCTTGTCAGGGTTTCCTGGCTGGAACTCATCAAATTAGTTTGATGATTCAGGACAGACAATGCCATTTTTTCAGGGTGCAGCGTATTTCCAGATCTTATGTGGTTTAAGAATAGAATCAATAAGGCATTTTATGAGTTATTTCAGGAGTCTGCTACTGCTGTTCAAAGGTAGAATGATGTTTTTGAGTAATTCCTTACTTTTATGATGAGAAACTTCAGTGAGTTCAGTTCTATCTATGTTTAAGCATTTCATACACAATGTGTGTACATGTATGTAGAATTTTGGAATGTATGTATAACAGAAATCAAGTAGGATAAAGTGAAAAGTGCTCAAGAAGACAGTTGCAGAGAGAAAATGAAAGAAGGAAAGAAAGTAGTGTGGTGGGAATCGAACTCGCGACCTCTGTGTCGGCACCCATCGCCTTGCTGTCAGTTCGGAATCAGGTAGACGTTTCAACCTTGTATCGTCCACCTGATTCCGAACTGACGGCAAGGCGATGGGTGCCGACACAGGGGTCGCGGGTTTGATTCCCACCCCATCACTTTCTTTCCTTCTTTCATTTTCTCTCTGCAATTGTCTTCTTGAGCACTTTCCACTTTATCCTACTTGATTTCTATAACTTAGTGCTCCGTTTCAACCTGGTATTATGCCTCTGTATAACAGTTTTTGTGGCCTGCTAATGCATGAAATATCTGGGCTGCAAAGTTTCAGGCATTTTTTTTTTGGTACCTGGTGCCATCCCTGTTTTAAAAGCATGTTTCATAATAATTTCATAGAGCTATTATAAGACAGATACGACTTTTGGGGGTAGGACTAGTTCCACATTAAGCCTTTTTGTAAAGTGTTTTCCAAGCATTTACAGGGTTTAGGTGACTTTCATTTATGCTAAGGATCTGAGCCCATGCTTAAAGGAGTTTATATTTCACCCACAGGGTATGTTCATCAAGGATTCTAACAGCCTAGCATACTACAATTTCCTGAATGGGGCCACAGTACAACTACAATTGAAGGAGAGAGGTGGCAGGAAGAAGTGAACATGAGGCAGGCTTTACCACCCACACTGACCCAGCTTTTTGTTTTGCTAGGATAGAGAGCAGCATTCTCGCTGGTATTCTAGGTATTAGGAATAGGCTACAGGAATTATTTATGATTTCATAATTTTTTAGGTCAGCTCTTCAAAAATTAGATCATTTAAGGAAAATGTAATGTTGGCTGTTTTTGTGGCGTTTAGATTTTCTGAAGGTATGTCAAGTTACCTTTTCAGTGAGGGAGGGTGGAGGGTTGGTAATCACAAATGTTGATTATTACCTTTTTGGTGAGCAAATTTTAGTTAGTCATACTTCATCTGTTTTCTTAATAAATGTTCAGCCTGTCAGTTTTGTTAAGCCTATTTCAAGATTAAACTGGGTTATTTCATAAAATAATGATTATCTTATTGTGTTGTCTTAAGTTGTGCTTATCTATCAGATGATTCTTCCTCTGTCCCCACTAACAGTATCTCATTCAGGCCAAATTGATATAAACTTCAAAATGATTCACAATGCAATTCGCTTAAAGTGCATTTTCACTTCAACCAGAGTTTACATTAACCATTTCTCAGGGGAAACAACCTCAACATTTACAGAACATGGAAGGCCGATAAGATGTGTTGCTGCTAGTATTATATGTTCCTTTGTGTCAAATGGAATATCATCTTAAAACAAAAACAAAAAAAGAAAGTGGGGGGAAGGAGGACTAAGAATGTATGCTGCTGTGTGTATGAGAAAAATGGATCAATAGACTTGTTCCGGCTTAGCGCTGACCTGGAAACCACCGGTGGCTATTTTTAGCACCCCGGTACAAGCGCCGCGCAAGCGACCGGTTAGTACTATGTTTTGTAGGCTACACAGAACACGATGCTCTACTGTCATATCAAAATGTCGATTAAACGTTGTTCCTAGTGTTGTTGTAACAGTGACAGTCGGTACAAGGATTGACCACAAATGGAGGAAGTCACGTTTAGACCCTTTCCTCAGCCTAAAACTCAACTAGAGAGATGTTCGAAGTGGATTCGACTCTGCATCCGACCATACATGCAGCTTAATGTTGACAAGATGGCAGAATACTTCGTTTGTTCCAAGATAATAATCATACAATAGGCTAGATTCTAGATTATTGTGCCTACTGTCATTGGGTTTCTTTTCTCACTTTAATCATGGCACTAAAGTTTTGTTTTTATATAATATGTTAATATATGTCAAATCTAGATCTAACTCAGCATGTGTGAAGTAAACACTAGTAGAACCTAAGACTGAGTGGGGTGTATCTGCCTCCATATCGGTGTGTAGATGTTGTTACACCAATGCCAACTTACTACAGTAGTTGTTTTCTAGACTTGCTTTGTAATAGTGAAGAAAGTCCTAACTGAACACTATACATCTACATGGAATCCATTGTGACTCTTCTGCCTGCTTAGCGCTGAAACCACCTGTGGCTATTTTTAGCACCTGGTACAAGCGCCGCGCACGCGACCGGTATTGTATTTAAATAAGTGCTTGTGTCTTAACTGGTTGTATAATTCCCGAGCACAGAAGAGCTGTGCCCCTTGCTAAGTTCGTGAAACATGTCAAAGGTTGACACTGTGGGCATCTCAGAGAAATTGTGACTGGCTTCCATCAGGGTAGGAAGGGTAAGCAATGTTCCTTCAAGTTACTTCAACACGATCTATTGTGATCTATTGTCGAGTAGTCCATCAGGATCTAACTCCACTCCTAACCTACCAGCTAGCTCACATAATATAACAAGTTCATTCTTCCTTATCTGGTTGACAGTATCACCTCTTTTTCGCAAAAAATTCTGCAGAAAATCAACGTTTTTGAAGGCGAAATCACTACCAACACCACTGTCCGCATTGTGTTAAGAACAAAGCTTGTACCGGGTGCTAAAAATAGCCACGGGGGTTTCCGGGTCAGCGCTTAGCCGGATATGGACTATTGATTATCTGTTATGTACTGCATGAATGGAGTGACGTCGCACCCGACTTAAGATGTGCGTATCTTGAAGATGAGAAATGCCAACTGTTTTAACAATCCTGGTATTGCAAGCCACACTAGTTATTACATATTTATATGCATGCACTCACTGGACAACACCAAAACACAGGAGTTCTATAATTAACATAATTTATTGGCCCTCAATACTTACATTCAGAAAGTCATTCAGAAAAATTTATAGCCACAGTTTCATTGGTAAGGAAATGTTAACCCATGTGGAAATGTAAATATGTACAGTAAAACACCTTACTTAGTGAATTGAAAAACCTTTTAATATGACTGAACACAATGAAAGAGTCTATGAGTGCTTGCAGCAATGTTTTTCTGTATACATCCACAAGTTTGTGTATTACCATGTACATCTATAACATAATCCAAAGTTGTAAGTTTTAAGAGTAATAGCGATAAACACGGTGTTTAAGAAACAAAAAGGGAGCTAAACTGCTTGTGAGCAACTAGATAATACCATAACTGTCGTAGTGTAACACATGTCAAGACCACAATGGAGAAGTGATCAGCCTTAATGCTGCTGCCACAAGTTAACTTCTGTGAGAACACTTCCTTACAACACACAAGGTTAAGGAAATAATGTCAGTTTTCGCCACACCGGAGAAAAAAGAATTCTACTCAGCCTTGGTACTGACTGCTAATCATCCATGAATGCGCATGATTGAGTATTTGAAATATGCTAAGCATACAAGTATGCTTGTTTGTGCCTATTGGAACAACATTTGTCTGCCCTTTCTGTATGGTTCTGAATTATTTCTTCCCAATGTGCAATACCTTGCTCACAGTTTAAGCCACAATAAAAGGGCCATCAAGCTCGAATATTATAACAGATACTCAAGTGTAACTTTCAAATGATTTTTTATTTCTTGTCAGCACACTTCTATATTCAAACATAGCTGTTCTAAACTTTCAGTTTACCAAAGTGAAAATATGTATCAACACATTTTTTTTCTACATCAGTGCTAAGGCTGCCTTCTAGCAGACCCACAGCAACCTTCAAAATCTTACCAAAGTGTCTACGGTGATGGCAAAATAATGAGCATTTTGGATATTTGAAAACAATATTAATAAAAAAAAAATAGAATAGAAAGAAATTGTCCTGTTTGGAATAGAAACCCATGTATTAATCAGAATGTCTGAAAATTTTGCGACTGGCTGTAGCTATCCCTTTATCTAATCTAGACTCTCCATTGTGGCCTTCATAGGTGTTGACACCAAGTCTACATTTACCGATACTGTTACCTGAAATACATGGGTGCTGGCTTTCAACTCTGGATCAGAGTTTTCAAAACAACCACGTCCAGTCAGACAGGACAAAAAGGAATGAAGAATAATAGGAACTGTCGGGACAGAAATCAAATACAAGTGTAGTGGAATATTGCAGCAATACCAAAGGTTAATTAACCAAGTTTCCAAGCCTGGGAGTCGTTGCACTCTTAAAAAAAATAAAAGTGACAGTAAGTGGATCAATTAACATTCCCTTTTACTCATTATCAAAACTTGTATCTGCAACAGGTCTGCTGTAATGAGTATGCCCAACATCAAGCACCTCATTCAAGAGACAAATAATCTGAGACTAAACAACAGAGCAGAGTGGCAAGCAGTGGAACAGCTGAAAAACTAATCCTTTGTCTTGTCTCACAGGCAAATGGACTTGAAAGCAGAGTCCCATCCACAAACAGGGGGCAGGGAACTGTATGGGATATGTGTGTTTGTTCTTGGCACATGTGTACCATGGTATGCAAGAAGCTAAAAGAAAATCGGTGACCAGGGGAATTCTTGACCCATGGATAAAGAAAATATACAAGCGTTAGAGAACATCTAAAAATGATAATACAGAGATGCCATTTTTTACAGAATTCTCTGAAATCACAGAATGCTGTCCCCTTCAATCAGAGACAGCTATTTGACATCAGTCCGAGAGACTGCTTGAAAATGTAGGTTTCTTTCCAGGCATAAATGCTTGCCTTGGATCTTCTCTTTATCATTAAGTATTATAGAGACGTCTGTGAAAATCACAACCTTTATCTGCTGGCAAACTTGAGTTCAAACCTGTTAAAATGGATCATCTAATCTATGTAAACGGTGAGCAGCTCAGCGAATTTCATGAAAAACAAGTGGCACCTCTGTAATACAGATGACACACAAAACTTCAAAACTGACAATCTTATCTCCCTCTCAGCAGCTTCAAACTAGCATTCCATACAAACCCATCTAGCAATTTATAAAAGGTAACCATTCCAGTTTAAATAATATTCAATGGCCAATTTACTCATCACTTTTATCAACATCATCACATATAAAAATAATCTGGCAACTCTCCTCACCAGCCCCCAAACAACATCTGGTGTCTAAGGGTAAACTTTTAGCTTAACAATTGGTATTTTATCTCTATTTTAGTACACATAAAGCAAACAGATAGGATGCACATCTCAAAATATTGCCCAATATTTACATCTCCAGACTAAGCACTATGTGATACCAGGTTTTCTGTGTCCAGTAAATACTGATGGCCACAAAGCACAATTGGATAGATGGATTTATGGCTCAAGCACTAACCAGCTGGGGTAAATGTCCCTGATGATATCTGTCTATTCTGAATGCTTCATATTTCACAACAAATGCCAAAGCTATTTATGGAAATTCCATCACTATGACTTTTTGTTAAAGACTTAATCTGCTAATACCAGTAAAAGCAGACAACAAATATACATCCCACTCAATCATCCAATGAGTATCTATTCTTTCAGCTGTAGCTTTACAGACCGAAGTAATGAGGCAGTTGTCAACAATGAACACACTATCCAACTGTCAAAACTAGACTAACTGCGTGGAGATCTGTTCTATTAGGTATTTTCAGCTCCATCACGTGACCTAGGAAATCTTGCTCACACGCTGGTTTGTTTACATGCTCTGCTGATGTATGATTACTCGTCATTTATCAAAATAGCCTAGCAATCCCTAGATCACGTGGTGTAACTGACCCGTCTGAAAATACCTCATTGGACATTTCATGGACAACATAAATGCACAGCTCACAGCAAACCATGAATGAAAGCAGCTTTCATATAAGTTACGTTATATCCCTTGTGCAAACATATTTATTATAAGGTAAAATTTCTTCAGAATTTGTTCACAATGCTGAACATTTCTGAC
This sequence comes from Ellobium chinense, assembly GCA_033807755.1. Taxonomy (NCBI): domain Eukaryota; kingdom Metazoa; phylum Mollusca; class Gastropoda; order Ellobiida; family Ellobiidae; genus Ellobium; species Ellobium chinense. The sequence goes on along the minus strand of JAWQUT010000144.1, from coordinate 1,338,839 downwards.
GCTGGAAGCAATTTGTTGGCCCGAACCTTCAAAAGTATTCTAGACTGAATATCTGGCATCTGGCGTTATTGGGTATGCAAAGGACAAATAACCCTCTCAGGATGCATCTAACGTGCCACATATGTCATCACTGAAGACTTGCATCCATATGGAAAAGTATACAAAAATATCACATCAGATTTGCTTAGATCACACATTCAAAATGTAAGAAACCACACACATATCTGTCGTAAGGCGATATGAGTTGATAATAATAATAATAATAATAATAATAAAGAATATTTATATAGCGCCCACTCCCCATAACATAAATGAGCTCTAGGCGCTTGACAAAGTTGAAGATCTCACTTTCTATCTTTCACACATAACCACTTATAACAGGCTAGAAAAGAAATAGGTAACAATGATTGCATCCAACACTGCCCACCGCTGACAAGCAGTCCCCATGAACATCAGAGAGAAACAGAGAAGCAGGCATATGTGTTGGGCATTCTCTGCATCTGCAAGAATCAATTACGTAAATCCACTTTGTCACCACCCATGGTTACGTAATGTTATGGACCTTTGACTGTCTGCTTACAGACTATGGAAGAATCAGAGCTTTCTCCTGCCCAGAATGGTGAAAATGGGGCTTCAATTCCACCAGTCCTGATTATGAGACTGCCATGTTTTTCAGCCATTACTGTGGAAAATCATTTCAACACACTACCAGTCACAAGTCTTGACATCTGGTTGAAAAGATATAGCAGTAAATTTATGGAATGTTGAAAACTGTGTCTGTCCTATTTCATATCATTGAAGAACTGCCTTAAATTCCATAACAAAGCAAAAAAAAACAAAAAAAAACTGAAAAGCGATAAATTTTCATTGCACAGTGTATCACAAATGTGCAAAGTTTTGAGTTAGATGCCATAAAGTGAAAGCCTGTTCTTCCATTTCTCTCGGTGTGACTACATGAAAGACACTGCAAGTAAAGTGTATGAATAGAAAAGATGAGCTGACATGAGATGAAATGATATGTGATAGTAAAATAATAGTTAAGGAAGCTAGAAGCGAAATGATAACCACTCAATCATCTATATGTGAGCCAATCATAAAAACAAAATTATATTATGACATAATGAAATGACCAAAGAGTAACACTCTACATTGGAATATTTCCCACTTTAGTAACAAAGAGAAAGCTTAAATAAATTTACAACCTCTGCATATTTACAAAGTAATGATGTGTGATGAGTGGAGGGTTTAGTCTCTGCAAATACACAAGACAGTCCTAAACCAAACTCATTGTATTTCAAGAACCAGGCACAAGCAAAATAAGGAACATCTCATGATAATACAGCAAGAAAATTATACAACCCCACTCTGTACATGTGCATGCTGATGAAGTCATCAAACTTCTTGCAATCAAATACACAAACACTCTCTGTAATTACACGCAGAATAATGGTAGGTGTAAATAACAAAGCGATGAATGTCTTCAGACACCATAAAGTGTAACATGTTGACTACTGGGGTTCAAGAGAATATTACCATACTGAGGTGATGCTTAAAACAGTCTTGTGTACTGGATTTAACTACCTTCAATGTTGTGAGCAAATTTTCAATGCCTGATCTGATTAAATGCCTACTGATAAGGCTCTGCTCTATTATCAAGTGGCTGCAAACATCACCATGAAAAAAGGGAAAGGTACATCCCAAAATTTATAAAACTACATGGACATGAAATGTATAAGACTGAATGCTCATCACAGGGATAATATCAACTTTCACGTTGTGCAGGCTACTCCAACCCCAACCCCTTCTCCTCCACAACAGAAAAAAAGAAGCTACCAATGAAGTCTTTGCTTGATGACGCCCTTCTGTGATCTAAGGAAACAATATTATCTAGACTAGTTCAAGTATGGCAATTATCTTGAGCACAGTGATGCCAGTTGCTCTATTCTAGGGCAAGGCATTGATAAGGATGAGCTCTAACATCATTTGATGAAAGATCTTATCTTTGCAAACACTGTTATTGAAACAACTTAATGATTCTGTGTGAATATAACTATCTGCTTCAATAAGACTCATGTCTTCTTTCTGTTACCTCATAGGGACATTCACTGTTTCTCAGAAATATTTTGTTGGGAGATGAAGATCACAAATGTACAAAAAAGTGATTTTGGCAGGAAAACCAACACAAGCCTTTCTGTTGCCGGATGTAAGGGCTCAATATGACCAGGGTTTCAACATCAACTTTTCACTTGGAAATGTGACTTCTGGTAAAGCAAATCCATTCAAGAATATGGGAAGACCTAGTAGAAAATGTAAATGCATTTACCAAAGTTTGTAGTTCGTGACTGGTCGTTATTTCTTTTTTCTTAGCTTCTAAAATTCCTACTCATTAGCCTACAATGAAGTCTAATTTGGGATCCCTGGGACTAAAGTGAAAACTCTCAGCTTTACACTACCTGAAAAACCCATTCATAAAATCTCACAATCATAAAATGAGATTACACCTCATTGCATTGAAACTCCCATTCTTTTAAGTTATAAGAAAACATATCTCAATGCCTGATTTTCCCATCAGTTAACAAGTTCCTTCTTTCACGACATACACATTCCACCCGATGCATAGCAGTAGTAATCAATTGACATAAGAAAACCACTGAATTAGGCAAGATTGCTACTAAAAACTAGTCTCTGATAAGGTGCCCAGTCTGGCATACGGTGATTCAACAACATCTCAGCATACATCAGATCCCAGCAGATGCAAGACATGCACAACAGATGGGCTTCAAGGTAAAAAAAAATTACAAGCTCAAATTTGTGATATCAAAAAAGCCACATAGAAGCCACAGAATACAATCAAAACTTCACAAATTGATCTATGTTATTTGTAGTTGAACCTTCTGTGTGTTTGGCAAGTGACATGGTCACAGTAAAGACGTATAAAGTGATAAAGAAGCAACAATAATTTATAATGATCACTCTCCATTGCATGGATCTTGAAGGTCATAGAACTGTGTTCAGCACTGGTGCTTATGGAAAAAATGCCAAACTTGTCATTTTTGCATACCTGTGGTAAACTTTAGGAACCAGAAAGTCTAAAATTTGAGGGTTACTTTCTAGATCGAACAATTATTACTGCAAAATGCATGAATTTGTGAGCTGGCATTCAGTCACTCCTCGTCCCCTTCAAAGAAAAAAGTGCACACTAATAATTCAAAATATCCTGCCACATTATACAGCTATGGTCTGTATACTTGCATCATCATCAATGACGTAAGAAATTCAGTGTCATGAAACTTGTATTCAGTGTTGAAAAGAAACAATATCACATAAATATTCATCATATTATGTGTTACAATGTGTTGTACTAACACAACACATAGAAAAAGTTGTGTTCACCAGTACTAGCTTCAAAATATTATTCTGTTTCATATTCTGTTGTCAGAGAGTTGTTCTCATGTATATACATGCATGCCTATACAAAAATGACATCCATACTAAAAATAAACACACAATCTGCAATTCTGACTTCAACCCCAAAATTACGCATGTGAATTACCCAAAGTTTTACCCATTTTCTCATAAATCAAGAAGTGCCTTCATGTTTCCTCCCTTTGAAGAATAAAAAGTTGTAAAGATCATGTCCTCTACTTGCTCCCTGCTCAGTCCACCTTCACAACACTGTAGATCTTGGAGACAAACCAGAAGCAGGCAAAGAACCCTATGGATCCTGAAGGACCAGAGACAAAATTATCCTTTCATTAATAATGGATTACCCAATGGGACAATACATACTATAAATGAAGAGTGATTCAAATAAAGTCAAACTGGTAAGACAAATGGTTGATGAGACCAGCGGAATTATCCAAAACCATGACAATCTTATATATCACAAAACTTTAATTTTAGAATTCAAGACCCACAATTCATGGGATGATAATCAACCAAGTAAAAAAAAAAAATGAAGGGCTGCATTATAAAACATGCTACATCGCAAAGAGTGTTAAGTGACACTCTTTGGTCTAATACTATCAGGTGAATGATTATTGATCTCGTGATGTTTCAACAGTCACATACACCCCCGGTCTGGAGCTCACAAAAGTGAAGACTTTCTAAGACCAGACGACGAAAAAGTAGTAATTTTTGAGACTATTCAAATCTTGAATCCCAAATCCGAGTTTCAAGATTTTCAAGTCAGCATAATACCCATCCATACCAGTATAAAAAGTGAGCTTACCTGTGACAATGAAGAACAAGAAAACAATGATGGTAGTATAGCCAAAGTAGAGGAACGTATTGAGGAAACCAGTCATCTCCAGCTTGGTGAAAAAGAAGTGGATGCAGTAGAAGAAGAAGTAGATGGCTGTGAAGCCACTGGTCAGGAAGGACCTCCACCACCAGTGATAGTCCTGGAACAGATGAAAAAATTTTTCTTTACAAAGATAGCAGCATCCTTTATCCCCGATTCATTGCTTTAGCTTTCAACAACCTACAAGTGATGCTTAAAAAAAATGTGAACCTGCCATATTCACTATAAATTTTAAAGTTTAAATGATAATTGTATCAAATTTTCAGTTTAGCTAAGTTACTGACACAGACTAATTAACTGACAAGACCACCTGATTTTGAAGCACTCAGTCAACAAAACAATGACATGATATAATGTACTGGCAACACTGGGGACTCTCACTATATTGGAGGCTTACTGTGCATTATTGGTGCTTATAGTAATTAGTCCAAAAAATAAAAAACACCTGCCCTGATGTCACACTTGGTAAATTCAAAATCAGTTATACCTCAGGCGAATTTGCTCAGCAGTAATATGAAAGAAAACACAACCATTTGAGCAGCATGTGCCCATCGACTCCACATAATTGCAACTCCTTAAAAACATGGGAACGGTTGCAATTTCTAGTGACTTTTATATAGAAAACTTCATATAAATAAAAATATATATTTGGATTGCAATTAACTGGAGTTGACACTTCTCTTTGCTGAAGAAATACAGCAAGTGACTTTAGCAGGTGAAATGCAGCATCAATTATGGGAGCAATTATGCTAGTGGGCAAAGAATAGCAAATCACTTTTAAGGGTAACTGCTTTAATCTTGCAACTGCTTAGAAAATTCTGAGACTGTCACGAAAGGTGTTCATTCAAACTCAATACCACTCACCTCAGCACATAAATGGAAATAGCAGAGCAGAATGGTGGCTTCACTGCAGGTGATGATCAGGATGATGAACACCAGGAACAAAAAGCCAAACATGTAGTAGGTTTGGTGAGACCTGGACACAAACAGATAATAATAATACTTGTAATAACAAGAATAATAATAGTAATAATAAATATTATGTCATTTACAAGTCTTGGTTCAAGGCGAATGCCTGCTCACCCGACTTCACACTATTAGCACCCCCATCAGGCCTGATTCCTTTTAAGATTTTCTCAACTCTGTAGGAAATATACAGTGCAACTGCTATTTACAGGTGCTGATCGCTAGCATTCTGACAATAACTTTTACTGCCTATAGCCAGGCACCGCACCCATTTTACAATCGGGTGGACAATAGAAAATATAAATGAAATGCTTTCCCAAGGCATTTACCACATGATCATGGCAGGAATCGCGCCCAAGATCTTTAAATCCCCAGTCGAATGCCGTAACTGCTCAGTCACAGTGTTCGACATCGTAACATAGTTAATCTTACTTGTAGTTTTTGGGACATGCCATCTGTATTAACTCTCTGAAGACTGGTCAGTGTCCATATAACATGGAATTATCATATTAAAATTATATAATTTCTCAGAACAGTCCATGTCATGAAGCATAAGAGAGAGTTAAACTGACCAAGTGAATGTGCAGGAAACCTTATTACAACATTAATACTCAGCCAGACATGAGGAAGATGACGTCACAATACACTGTTAGTCAATGTGTCATGCGCAGTACAGGATGTGTATTCAATAAAAACTCCGTCAGTTAACGTTATACTCAGACATTTAATGTGTAAGGCCCATATATTTGATCTAGGCAACCTTTGATATCATTCTGCTCAGAATTTGAGGCTGGATCTGATGACAGTATTTAACAATTTTATGAGGAAATGAGGATCTCATAAGGAGGTAATAATTGTTCCTATTTCTCTTCAGAGCTCATGTTTATGGAAACCAACATCAAAGATCAGCATGGACAATATTTAGCAAGACTGATGACCTGTGCTATCTCACTTAAAGCTGTGGCATTTAGTTCTTACTGCTGGAAGGCAACCCCCATCTAGGGATGGAATCACGTCATTTAAACAATGGAAATGTTCACTACAGCAAACCACCATCAGAAATGCTTTCTAAGTCATATTAAAGTGCTAAAATACCTAAGGCCAACATAAATGTATAAAGAAATATGGTCAGACAAAGAACAGTACACATCAAATGTGTTTTCATATCAGGAAATTTGACGAGCATAAAAAAAATGTAGACTTTTGCCCAACCAAACAAATTTCAGAATTCCAACCATGTTATAACAGGTTCCATTTCTGCCAACCTATAAATGACCATGGACACTGCCTCAACTGAAAGGGATTTGCTTTCCTGTTTTAAATACTAGATACAGTCGAGTCCATGTATGTCGAAATCGGATTCCTCCAATTACTTATTAGTCAAAAGAAAAAGAAATAATAGTTTTTTTTCCTTCTTTGCGTCTATTAATCATCCTTGCATAAGACAAAGTAATTAATGCCCATTTCTGATTAGTCCAACTGCCCAGCGCTGCCACAGAGGCAAAATCACCTCCTGGCGTCCTCCCCGCGTGGTACCAAACAATGCCGACGGCTTGAAAAACAAACGAGACGGTGCCGCGGATAGAGAGAGGCAATAAAACTGGACACTGCGAGTGCCATTAACCGCAGCACAATAAGTAGGGCGTGTGTATTACACCACTGCTGATAAGACAGTAGGGGGAAGAGAATGCGGGAGGGCTCGGCAGTGCTGAAAAATCGATCTATAATTAAACATCTCGGCAGCAGTGTATACTGTATACAACGCATCTGGCCCATTGCACTGTGACGGTAAATAAACAAGAGGCTGCCCTCGTGACCTCCCCAGTGTGCTCGCTCGCTCGCGTACGGTTGACTCATCTTTATCATTTTCAACTTGAATTAAATTGAATTTGTCCTCTAAATAATGGCTTCCTCTAATCCTGTAAAGAGAAACCTCAAGACTCTTTCCATTGAGTCGAATATATTAACAAACATGCTCCAGGAAATCGACAGAGGTGCGATGTCGAAGAATGTCATAAGCTGAGAAATACTGTATGGCTTTCCCATTAGCACGCTTTCTACGATCTTGAAAAACCGAGAACAAAGTGGAAAAAGCGGCGGCCTGTTCATCTATTAAGCTAATACTCAGAGCAATTTCTTATAAAAAGAAATAATCCCATTTAAAATACTTCCCCAATATGCCATCTTTAGTTACATCCCCTGTTGAAGTGCCCTCGTGACCACCCCAGGGTGCTCGCTCGCTCGCATACGGTTGACTCGCCTTGGAAATCGTTAGTCGAATTCTGATTTCTCCAACTCATTGGGGTGATCCCAGCGAATTGGAGTTAAGCGGGCTCGACTGTATAAGTATATCAATGTTCTTTACCAAAAAGTTCAGAGAGTCAATAAATTAGTACTCTGCTAAGTTTCTATGCATTATAAAATGTTTTACTGGTGAAATTGAGACAAACAGCTCCAGGAAGAAGCCTGCAATTGAATCCAAGTCAGTGAAGTCTCCCATCATGCCTCTCCTCTCCTTTTATACCCCAGTCTAGCAGTCAAGTCATAAGGAATGTAAATTTCAGACTTGTGACTTTTTATCAGTATACCACATGATTATATTAAACAGCTCAGCTCAGCCAGTCTACTTTTAAAACTCATAACACAGCATGCATCCATTCACTTCCAGTCTGTTGTTCTTACCAAATGCTGTTCAATATAAAGAAGAGCTGGATGAAGATACAACCAAATGGCAGGACGCCACCCATGATGATGCCAGGAAGTGGGCGGGTGTACAGCGACTGGTCTGGGATCTGGCGTGGGATCTGGTTGGTGCGTGTTGGGTGCTCAATGGGCTGGAAACAGAAAATGGTATATTCACAAAAAGAATTAACAGAATATTTATACAGACATTAACCCTTTCCACTTGAGTTGCCTCTCTAAATATTACAATCAACATTTCGTTGTAATGGGCTACATGTAGTGATTCGGATTTTCTTATATCCTGGCAGCTACAAAATTTTAAGTATCTGTAGTCTTGTAGACTTTTGGGAATGAGTTTATAGTTTGCATTTGGTGTTCATTGTTTAGAATGTCATACTGGCATCCTAAAGCTTCTAAAACCTGCCCAAAGACAATATTATTGATCCCCCAAACTGCTACAGGAAGACGACCACTGCAGCTTTTCCGATTTCCATGTCTGAAATTCATTGTGTTAACACTGTAAAAAAGTAATTTATTTTACAGAAGAGCAACGGCATAATAAACTCAACCATGAGAGAATTATGGATTAATGATAATGTAAAATACTAATTACATGCAGAGAAGAGATGAACTTCCTCAATTTTTTATTTTCAAATTCTTACCCTCTTTCTGAAACCAAAATATGCACCAACAAAAGTCAGGGGCACTGAAATGCCGAACCAGAGAGCCAACAAAGCCACCAGTGTTGAGAATGGGATGGCAGCTGAGCTTCCATAGCCCCATAGGACAAGATTCAGGAGGAAGAAAACACCAAATACCAATCTGTGATGACAAACAAAAGAAAATGTCTTTAGTGAATTTACAGAACTGTTTGTAGTGACAGTCACACTCTGCTGTAACCATCATAACACACACTGCAAACGGCTTTATGTCAAACATCCCACCCCCTGACACATGACTTTTTCCAATTTTTCTCTCCAGATAATAATGAAATCATGACCGTGGCAGCTGTGTCATGATGAATTCAGGACCTCTTAAAAGTCTAGAAACTGTCATTTGTAAGCATAAGTGTTACAGTATTCAGTTACTCTTGACATCACATATATATCTTCTTACACAACTTGTTCAGAACAGTCATAATATAAATTGCAATTAGGCTTACAGGTCAAAAGATGGATGTCTAGGGCTGAAAAGACAAGTGACTTAAAATTCTTTTAAGCCTATATGAGAACTCTCTGCTTCAGGCAAGCCCCAGAACTCGTCCTGGTGAAACTGAACACGGATTTGTGGTAACATGCATACCAAACTTTAGATGACAGCTTTATTGGCAAAGTCACTGACTCTAAAATAGTTGTTAATTCATAACATGCCAGTGACCACTTGCAAATTTGTAATATTTACTCACCCAGGGCAGAAAAAGGCTGTAAGAATGACATTTGACTTCCATTTCTCTCCACCAAATGCTGGAAAACAATCATGACAAAAAAAAAGAGTTAATAATAACATTCCTGACACTGTGTTTCACCTGATATAAGGAATAGAAAGAGGATTGACAGTAATATCCACATTAAGATCCTGATATGATTTGATATCTCTCTATGACATTTGAATCTCAAGTTTTGTGGCTTCCAAGGCCCACTCTTTTCATCTATGACAAGATAAAGAGCCACTGCTGCTCCTCTCAGTCTTTATAGAACTTAACTGTTAGTAGCTACATTCAGAATGGCACAATGTATGTGAAGAGGGATAGCAATCACAAGCTGAACTTGGTAAGCTCTAAAAACCCTTTTACTTCTACTTGGCTTATTCACTGGGAAAAAAAAAAAGCAAAAACACGACAACATGCTGCCTATTGGACCAAAAAAGTAAAACTTAAAACACCCATCTGGGGTATAAAAGGAGATGGGACACTTCACTATGTGAAGTCCAGGCCACACTTCACACTGGACTGCTATTTCACCAAATTTCATGGGTAAATTATGTATCCCATAGAAACTTTACAGATCACTTCAAGCATTATGGTAAAGAAATTTGATATAAAAAGTTCTGAAATTTGAAATTAGATCCATCTGAACCAAGGCAATGTCCATGACCACAATCAGATGGTGCAGCTTTACATGTGGAAAGCAAAACTTGAGAACATAGCATTTCTAACAATATGTCTGAAGATCCCAGACAGCATACAAAACAAGGACAATTAAGGGCCATGCATGGTTAACATCAATTGATTAAAATTTCATCTGAAAGTTGTTTGATGAACAAGTCTGATTTGAGGACATGAGACTTTACAAAACAAACTCACTTTTGTACATGCGTGCTGAAACATAGCCTGCTGGTGTTCCCAAACACACATACAGCACCTGTGGAGTTACAATGTAAATATATTTTTTTTATTATTCACAATAACAATATTTGTTACAATAAGCTAAATTTTAATGATATATATATGAATCTGCAGACTTATGAACAAACTTCTTTACTTAATGGTTTCTCCTCTGAATAAGGTTACTGTTCTCTAGGGGACATAAAATACAACTAATTAAATGAAAGGAAAAAAAAACAATATTAATAAAATACAAATGAATTAAATCTTCTAAAATACAAAATAAAAGAGTTATGCTGGCAAAGGGAAATCTTTCATGCAACTATTGTTTAGCAATGCAGGGTTAACTTCTGAATATGCAAGGGGAAAAAAAAAAATTAATTCAAAATGAAAACTAAGGTCTTCCTCACTTGCAAGTGTCCAACATTTTATAGCTGATTACGCACACACACAGCAAAACAAACTTAGGGCCAATTTTCCCGCAAACCTTTCCAAGCTGCTGCTATTAACATTTGTATCATTTGTGTATTTAAAATATCCAGGTTGAAGTTCATTACATGGAGTTGGCATAGAAGAGAGAAGAGGGCAGAGAAGAGGGCAGGGAAGAGGGTTTAAATGCGACATGTACGTGATGATAACACCACAGATGTCACACAGACTGATGGCTCAAAGCCCACTGGCAACAGATGGTATTGACAAATAAAAACATTATGATATTCTGCACAATGTGGCCCTTGTTTATGATGCAACTGCTCATAGTCATAAAACAATCTAGCCATCTCCCAGCATTGATTTATGTGTCAACCTAACAACAACTCTTAAATTTAAAAATAAATACTGACTTCCTGCTGTGAGAGCATTAAAGAATAGCTGATCACTCATAATACAGTGTTGCCTGCTACAATAGTGCAGGTATAACCTGAGACAGTGAAAACACAAATTTGTGTTTCCCAAAAGCGGCCCCTAAATACAGAGTGCTTAATTCTGGTCACTGTTTGACAAACAGTAACATTTAAAACTCCCTAACTCTTACCAGGGCACAGGTCATAAGGGCACCCCTGTTGGCTGGTGACAAGAAGCCCAGGCAGGCAAACACTAAAATAGAGAAAGAAAAATAATGAGAGTGCAAGAGTGACATCATTTATCCTCAGCTGCATACAGGAACAGAATCAGACCAAAGAGTGTCCTAAACTTTTTTTCCAAACAAGTGCAAGAAACAGCAGATAGCTTTCTACCATTCTCACACTTGTTATGTAATCATGCAAAACGTTATCACTTGATATCAAGGCATCACGTACATGTGACTGTTCAACTTCCATCTACCTGGTATTCCAGGACATCCCGCCTGGAGCCTGGCATAGGGGTTGGATTTAAAAATAAAAAGCACACATGAAACAGTTCCCGAACAATGATAATGTTTGAGCACTGACCCAAGTTTGCTTTTTCTTCCTTAATCCTAGCCCTCCCCCAATCCTCATCCAAACTCTTGGCAAGTGTGTCCTGGATTAGTGTCTTTAGAAGAAATTTGTTGGGGGTCCAGGTTCAACACAAGTTCAATGCTGTGCCATGTGCAAAAGTGCAAATTTTTACCAATAATGAACTTATTTAATACAGGTTAAGTTTTGGAATGTTTCATGCCTTCATAATAATCAGTCAAATGAAATACTACACTCTGTGATAAATACATGTGCAAAGATTCGGCCAGAAAACCTACCTAGAGTGATGAGGGTCATAAAGAACACCTGTGTTCCATTGCCAACCAGCACAGTTAGAAACATGCCTTTCCTTGGTGGTCTGAACACATCACCATGAACCAACTTCCAGCCAAATTCCTCTTGGGCATCCTCCTGAAACACAGAAAAATGGCCCATGTATAACAAACCATGGCAAAATTACAGTAAATCAAATGTGGAAATAAACTGCAAAGTTATTTACATAACAAGTTGTCCACGTTGATGTATCAGATAAAACAAAAATAATCAAGAAATATGGGATATATGACTGTTGGCAAAAACAAAATGTTTCATCCCCCATGAAAAGTAATACATTGGAAATCGGTCAAACCAAACCTGAAAGGACAGGATAAATCTTGTCGAATTAACCGCATTTCAGACTAAAAGGCATATCCATTGCCGCACTATCAGCCCTAGCAGGGGATGGAATTAGGCAATGACTTTTACATGCCTTAAGCTACATGAGGTAAAAAGTTACGATGTAGCTACAATTTTAATAGCGTTGAACATCTCTTGGAAAAAAAGAGAATTGCAATGCATTGATGTTTACCACTGGTTATTGGTAAATGGATGTGCATTTAATAAAACAGCGTAAACAGACTTTGTCACTGGTAAGAGTGTTCCCACACTAAGTATGCTAAGTATGTACTTAAAATCTCATGAATGAACAAAGCTTACTTGTCTCTCCTTTATGGTCATCATGTGAAAAAACAGCCATCCAGGTATACCCTTCACCATTTATTGAACTTCAGACAACACCAACCCTCACACTAACAGACACAGGCCCACTACTGATAGCCACAAATTTGTATTAAGTGGGAACTGCAAACCTGGAGGTGTTAAGGCAAATTTCCAGGTCTGTAACAAACCCCTGTGGTGGTCATGGCAGAACGACAGCAGTTACAACTGACAGGCTAAACATCTATACTTTTATCACAAGACTGAACTTGTGATAACAACATACCAAGCTGTCCATCTGATTGTAGCGGGCAATGTCTTTGTGCAAAGTTCGCAGCATAATCATGGCAACCATACCAGACAGGAACACCACAATCACCAGGGAGTTCATGATACTGTAGAAAAAACATTAACAATTATTTGATAGAAAAACCAATCCAGAAAATAACCTACAGTTGCTTATATCATTGATGATTCCCAACACCAGATGCCTAAGTAAAAGAAAAGGTTTGCTGTTATACCCATATATCTTTCTGATGCATGTGGCTCTACTCTATAGGAAGGTGCTAGGGTTAAATGCTTTGGCCTGCATATCAGTACATCAAAAATAACGTGTGAATTACAGAAACAGAGGAAATGTGAATTTCACTCTACATCATTGCTATAATTATGGTAACAGGGGTGAAGAGGTATTGACAGATGACTAGCAAATTTTCAAAAACTGGAGAGGAATGTTCAAACAGCAGGTTTTCAACAACTGGCCAAAGAGCAAAAGCAATGATAAAATAGACACAAGAAACACCAATTAGAAAAAAAAAAAAAGGAGGTGCTGTCAATCTCTGACCATGTGTCTTTCATACAGTCTCGGTAATTCCAAAGTAACCTGAATCATTTCTTCAAAAAGTGGTTTCTAGCCACAGACGTCATTTCTGCTGCTCAAATGACTTAGCACTGCTGTGTTCTTAACTACCCACAGTGTATGATGCAAACTGTGCAAAACCTATCAGTCCTTCGTTACTTGACAGAGACTTCAATGAGCAATAAGCATGTTTTTTTTTAAAAAATCATAACTTAACCATGTTCAATATATTTAACCCACAATCCACAACACGTACCTGAACCACTGAATATTGGTGTGTGGCATGGATTCCAAAATGTAGTCCCAGCGTGAGGTCCATTTGATCTCGTCATTTGCCTAAGGGACAAGAACAAAGAACGTTTTTCTCACTTGGGAATAAGGGGTGCATCACAACACTCTCCACAAAGTTTACTTCTGTGCTCTCTATGGCTTCTCTGTAACCACAAACATTTTCCATCAGGGATGGATCAAATAATTCCATGGTTTGCTTTACATGCAAAAGCAAAACTTAATAGTTTTGCATACGCACATTTGCCGGATTTCCGAGGTTTGAGCCCTGCCCGTAACCATTAAGCAAAGGCTTTTGGGGGCCTAACATATTTCCTTACATCATGTATAACCCTAAATCTTAACTGTTAGCATACTTGGGTTGCCTGACACTGGCACTTCATACATCTATTTGACTTCCTTCAAGCACAATATCCGGGACTCTCCCACTTCAAGCCTGGATTAGATTTATGGGCTAGATCAGATAAGGGAAAGCACATGAGAGAGTTCCCAGACAATGAATATTCTAGGGACCATCTCAAATTTGCTTTTTCTTCCTTAACCTTACCCTAATCCTGCTCCTAATCGTACACCACGCCATAAGTGAGTACATCCTGTATATTGCCCACACAATTTGCCGATGTTCCCGGGTCAATGATAGTGCAATGCAGAGCCGTGTGCAAAAATATAACTCTTTATCATACAAACAGGTTCCTGGTGTCTGATAATCATGAATTATTTACTCAGCTGGCAACTGCCTACCAAACAATCAATTCTTGCAATGTAAGGGAGGGAACCATTTTACTGGTTTTACTGCACACCATCAATATTTGAGACTTTCAGTGAGGAGAGAAACTTTCACCTTACCTTCCAAGAGATGGAGTAAGTGTAATTGAATTTGATCTCTCCTTTCAGTTCACCTGGCAGCCCCAACACAGCCTTGTCTGCTCCACAGTTCACCTCACCAACTTTTTGAGTTTTGAAACTGTAGATATAGAGACAGGCAGTTGCAATTAGGGCGGTGACATTCTATTCTCTCAAGAAACTCAGATGCTTTTCAGAACATTAACAACTATTTTAACTTTCATGTTTGCATATTATAATTCTGAAACAATACCCCTTTGTTGCTTGTAGACTCAGAAACTGCTGTGCATATCAACCTCAAATGTGGCATGAGTTTCTGGATATTGATCACTGTTTGAGATTTGAGATGTATTCTAAAATTGCAATAATAAGTAAATAGAATTTGTGTGGTTGTTTGATAAATAACACATTACTTTTCAATCATTCTTCTGTTTCTGGAATATGAAATTGTGTTTAGTATCAGCAAACTGCCTAGTGGTTCCCAGTATTAGCATGTTGCCTAAAAATATAGTATTGATAGACAAACACGGCAGTGGAGTTAAAAACTGAAAGTAAATGCAGCCCTTAATTATCTCGATCTGGATCTACACCTGCCAGATCAACTCAATGGACTCTGCCAGTCCCTGTTGACAGCTGAAGTGGCCTAATAGGCTTATACGATATGATATTAGGAAGAAACAAAACCAATGCTTCTTGCATCCCCTACCTTCTTGGTGTTACTTTTGCCGCTACAATCCTTCCTCCAATCCCAGTGTGCTGCTGGCCCCAATCTTCTGGTGACAAAGTGTGATATTCCATCATAATGTCGACGTGATTGTAAAGATAGTAGGTATCCGGGAGCTTGAAGTCAGCCTGTGAACAAGTGCATTAGAAATGTTGTTTTTACA
This sequence comes from Ellobium chinense, assembly GCA_033807755.1. Lineage (NCBI taxonomy): Eukaryota > Metazoa > Mollusca > Gastropoda > Ellobiida > Ellobiidae > Ellobium > Ellobium chinense. The sequence continues at coordinate 1,323,277 of JAWQUT010000144.1, read as the reverse complement.
GTAGGCAAAAGACAATCAAGGAATATTTTACTCTACATACTCATTAGTTGTGCAAGAACCATGCTTTCAAGAAAAAGCACCCAAAAAAAAAAAAAAGCAAAAATTTCACCAGAACTTTCACTCATATTCCTGTCCCAGTTTACATCTCAACATATTCATATATCACATTACACAGCACAAAACTTCAGGCTATTTTATTTAAATACTGAACATATTCTTCTCCTTTTATTACTTATCAGCTGACCATATGGTTAGAAAATCGACCCTCCTCACAGTCAAAAGTATTCTCCCATATAAGCCCCAGATTATCTTGCATTCAGATAATGATCGAACACATTCCATTCTTTATCTGAGGCTTCCCTTTAAATGAGCAAATTTAGACTTTCTGATTTAATTAGTCAAACCCTTCTGACTAAACACTGAATTATATTGAATCAAGTAAATCAAAACAAGAGCAAAAAGCGATGCAATTGGCATGCAATATGTGCCAACCTGGCTATCAAATGGTAAAGATAAATCACTGAACAAAAGAGTATATTTCATTACTTACTTCACTGATACAGGTATCCTTCCTCTTGCCCATCTTGGTGACATGACAGCCAATGGGGAAACCAGTTGAGCAGTATGTGTCACCAGTGTCAACTGCATAGCACCAGGTTATAGGCATGTTATCCACTATCCTGTAGGAGGAGAGAGGAAATTATTCAAAGGTCATGTCTGGAGTCTGCGCAAAAGGAGATTTATGTTACTAAATTTTAAAACCAAGAACCAATACATTAGCTCAGAAGGTGATTTGGATGGTCTGAAAACCAACTTTTTATTTTCGGTTTGTTTAGCTTTGCCTGCCTACTGAATACGAAAGTTGGTAAAGAAAAGCGTCTGCCGATGTGTCTGTTATGTCATCTCAATTGTACTTGGTGTCCTGGAATTTTTTTTGTTACTCTGCCAAAAATAGGTCTCTATTGAAGACAAAGGTCATTCACAAAAGGGCTACCACTTTCTTGTCCTTGGTTCTATTGTTCCTATTCATGAATGCTCCTTGAAGTATTTCGCCTTTGTTTATTATCTGAACCTGTGTAAATTGACACTTTTGTAAATGGAAACCTCAAGAGACTTTTTTCTCAACTGATCATGAAGGCAGAACTGAAAAATAAAAAAAGGTGGGTGGCATTAAAAATAATGAGAAGGAAAAAAAAAACACCAGAAAATAGCAGAGGACTGGGCATCATCCCTACAATGTGGTGAGAAAATCAATTTTGATGGTTATCTGATCACACTGATAAGTGACTTGTCTGCACAGCTGGGATGCCCTTGCCATCTGTCAGAATCTGAGCCACTAAGAATAAGCAGGTCCACTGTTTATTCTCACAGCTACTCTCAAATAATTCTCACTGAATCAGAAATGAAATTTTTAACTTATGAAGCACCACTATTTAACTCATAAACAGTACCAATGATGTTGATAGTTCAAGCTGATGCCCCTCTTCAAGAATTCATATTTGTCCATCTTCTCCTTGTCTCCTTCCTTGTAACTCTTCTCACACACTTGCTTACAGTTGACATCTTCATTGAACTTCATCTACAGACAAACAAAAAAAAAAAACACTCATAAATATATGATGCAGACTTCAGGGGAGGTTAAACCCTTTGTAAGAGAAATTTACATGAATACTTGCACACCACAATGCTAAACAGTAACTCTTGCAATTACTTAATTTTCAGTTGTGTCATGTTTTCTCCAACAGTTATTAATGACCAGTAATGAATTCTGGCTGGGATATTCCTTTGCCAGTTTCCTTGATTTTGTACTAAAAGATAAGAAATCCATTCATAAATAAAGGAATGACAGAGCTTATCCAAAGAAAGTGAATACACTTTACCACTTGACTATTTATCAATGAATTTCACTTACTATAGTATGAAACCAAAGAATTTGACAAAGAATGTCCTAGCAAAATTTCTAGCCTCTTATCTATCTTACTGCAAGAAGTCTGGGTCCAGTCGCCCACTGGCTGTGTGACTAAGTTTTACTGATAATAACCATTTCATGTGCCATGTCCCAGTCAATCAGCAGACACCAGGCTGCAAAATTCAAATGCAGCCTCACCAATTTCTTGACCCGTCAACTTTATTATAGTGATATGAAGGGGAAACTGTTTGACCATAGCATCACAAGGGTTGAGAACTTTTGTAGAAAACTCAACACAAATGAACAGTAACTAAAAAATTCATTGTTTTCTTGGCAAGCAGTTTTACAACAAAACTTACAGCACTTGTGATCGCATTATACATCATTTACCTGCATGCTACCTCAAAGAAAGGATTTAACCTCTCCTTAAATAACAGTCATACCAACTGTAATCATGACAACACATACATCCAACAGGAACAAACGTCACACAGCAACACTGATTTAACCCTCTAGTGCCCACTGGTCCATAATTGGCAACCTAACTTCAAGGGTCCAGGATGGAGCAGAACTGATGATGAACTGATAATTCAGTGCCCGGAGGTTCAAATTTGACCTAAAATTGTTCACCTCTTAAAAGATTGAAATTGTTCAAAATCAATGTTTTATATGTAGTTTGAGTGGCATTTGAGGTGTATATATATGTGACTTTCCTACCTGTATTTCTATGCCTGGGCACTAGAGGGTTAAAAAAAAATAAAACACTGCACCCAGAAGACTACCCTGTCACCCACTAAAACAATATATCTAAGGGGTTAAAAAAATAGTGCTTCTAATGGAACATACTCATAAAGCAATATGTGTTCTCTGGTTTAATCTAAGACTTCTAAGGCTGTCAATCTCAGCTGTGTGAATGTGACTGTTCATATTGTATCTTTGAACCTCAATATAAAATCACAAATGATTCTGTCACTGGCTAATCTGAGAGAGAAAGTTGACACAAAGACCTAAAACTTTGTAAAGTATTGTTTAAAATGCAGGATATAATAATATAAACACTTACTGTGTATTTAGAGGGTCTGATTCTCTCACCAAAGACAACCTGACCCAGATTCTCTGTTGGTGAGTTGGCCACATCAGATGTTGGGACGCAGAAATCAAAGCTGCAGAGAAACAAATGTATTGGTCAAAAAGTTAGGATCCACTCCACAAAAAAAGGTAAGCATCAACATACAATTTGGAAGGAAAGTTAATGCGTACAACAGTGACCATACATCAATAAACCACATAAGTACACAATTTAAATGGTCTGGTTGGCTATCCAAAATCAACTTCAATTAGCCACTTTGCACAAAATAATGATTTACATGTGCCACAGCTCTGTGTCAACTGGTGCTGGACCCCTGAACCCCGCAGCTGAAGAAATTCAAGAGTAGTCAAAAGACGGTCATGAAATTTGAACACATTGGAATGGCCATATTTCTTTGAAACTGTAACTGACTAATGAGACTGACCTCTCACAGGTCACCAGTGGTGTTATCAAATAAATAACTGATCTCAATCCTTTGAACTGTAGTCGAAATATAGTCAGACTCAGAGAAAGTGTCACACTGACTAAGACTTACTTTCCTCCCAGGGTACTAGACATTCACTTGGTTTTCCTTCTACCTTAACATCTTGAGTAGATCCTGTCATGTATAGCAGCTATGTGCATAAACAGACTTGCCAACCCCTAAATTCCATTTTGTTTAAATCCTGGTCACAAAATCAATCCATTTTGCCTTCTGTTCTTTTCTTAAAAAGCAATGCTTATTTAAATCATAATCATTAGGTATGCAACGATGAAAATGGAAATGAAGGTTGCTCTTGGTCTGTGCACCATAAAACAGATAAACATTCCCTTCTAAGCATGCCATTCCTCACAAACCAAAATGGACATACATACTACTAATCTGCACCATTTACACTTGTGTTTTAAAATTTCTCAGGGGCCGGGCAGCAGATGGGGCTCTGCAAATTACATCCTTCTCATAAATTAAGGTAACCAGCACCTAGCTTAACTAGCAGTGCCAAATCCTGGGACTCGTCCCAGTTGTGCATAGGTTAGGATTTCGAGGCAAGACACTCATGTGAAAGTTAGACCCACTTGATAAGGACAGATCCATTATTCAAGGAACTCTGCCTGAAGCACATCTGAGAAGAGGCCATAAATTTTACCAGAAGAATAAGTTGATCAGGTCATGTAAAAATGTGCATTAAGCCTCAGTTGTATCACACAACGGAAGCTCATACCACTTGAAAATTTAGCAGGGAAGCCATTCACTTTTCGTAAAATTCTCTGAAACTTTTGCAGCTTCGCGGAAAATCATGTGGACTTGGTGTCTCTAATCTGAAACTTCTACTTTCAAAGAGCCAAATCATGTTTGCTCCCTAAATTAAATAAATCTACATTAGACAATAAAGAAATAAAGCTGTCTCTTTAAAAAATGAAGACATATAAATTTATTACATTATTATACAATAGAGAAATCGAAAGCAGACTTGCCAACCCCTAATTATCATAGATCATGCAGCTGATAAGGCTGTTTAGTGTTTTAATAAAACTCATCACATGGTTTGATTCTTCTTATTAAGTCATTCAAACATGTTCTTCGTCAATATCAGAAATTGAAGGCTAAGACAGGCTGCTTCATAATCTTCTTTCTCGAAGTGATTGGGTTGTAACTTGATAAGTGAAAGCTTCATTTGGAAATCCCCTAGATACTACTAGAATGTCCTTAAAAGGTTTTGCTGCTTAGATCTCTTGCTTTTCAATATAAATATAATGATTCAGACTATCTCCGCAAATCAACATAGATCTACGTGTTCTGCTAAGTAGACCAGCCCACACACCGACCCAGGAAGACGAGCAAGAGCGATGGGCTATTAGCCAGTTCTAGTGCTGCTGAAGCTAGGCCTACAAGGCAATTTGCACAAAAGAAAGCGTGCATTGGAAAGCGTGATGCCGAATTTGTGTGTCTCACGTGGTTTCCATGCTGCAAACTGCAAATGAGTTTTCAAAACCAAAATAATTGCTTCCACAACAGTTTGGAATTTACGAAACGCATTTACTGAGGCCGCAAGTGACCTTTAATTGATTTTAATCTGTCTAGCCATATGCCAACCGTACTGAAACGCCTATGTCTTTTATGAATGCTGATCTATCCACACGGCAGTCGTACCAAAACTTCCTGTAAAAATTCAGATCTCGGGAATTTACTTCTTCCGAGAGTCACCACAGGTACTCGGAAGGACCTCAGATGGCATTCTCAGAGCCGCCGATGTTCTCAGATTTCCGAGAATTCTCAGAAGAGTGGCATCCCTGATTTACATTTGTAAAACTCAGACCTTCACAAAATACATGGGAGACCATGAATGGTTTCATCGCAAACACATTTGCTTCACAATATCTCAAAACCATCACAAAAAAATTATTCAAAGAAATGCTAGATGTAGTCTTTGTTTGAAACTTTAGTGTTGTGATTAATAAAAGAATGAGCCGTCATACTTACTTGTGGTACTCATATGGAACAATGTTCTCCACTGTATTCAAGCGGTTAACATACACCATGATATCAGACTGTGAATAAAAAGAACATGAATGTACAATTTGGCTTCCAGAAAATATTGTAAATTCTATATGACAGCCATAATTTGGTGTTTAAATCAATCCTTCACAAAGTAGACTACTACTTCATTAGATGAGTTATATTCAAACTCAAACCACTGAAGTCTGTAGTGCTGTCATAGCTATCTGCTTCACTAGTAAAACATCCACAGTATTTTTTCATAAGTTTTTAGCCCCCTCCACGTTTCCTTCACCCGTGCGTTTCCGAGAAAATGCAGCTTGAAAGTAAGGATTTTCACACCCTGCGGGCCGCCATGACTGGTCGTCCGGTCAGCACAAGAATGAGGCCTGACGTCAGAAAGCAAGAGGCAAGCTAGTAGTCATTATGGAAAGACAATTATCCACATGCAATAACTTTCGTTGGCCCTAAATGTTATGCCTTTTTTTTCCTCTATCATCGAGAAAAGTCTTTTGTTAACCTGTGTGAACAACTGCCCGACTCTGAATGCAATGCTGTAACCTTAGAATTTAAGGAATCTTATGATAAAATAATATTTGAGATAAAGGAACATCTGTCTGACCACTGTTTGACTTTGAGCCGCTTGTTTAATGTTTGCACTGCCTTTGTATTGTTGTCGGCTGTGTGGTTTAGCGAGCTCTCATTGGCCTAAGATTCTGACAACATAAATTATATTAAAATCATCATTTTCTTGAGGAGCACTTTCAGATAATTTAGACACCGCCACAGTCAAATTCTCTGTGCTTAAGAGCGGCACTAGTTGTGTCACTAGTCATAAATCAGTCAAAGCACTTTCGAGAGCAGATCAAAAAGGGGCACATCAACATGAAAATTATTTTGATCTTCTTATTTTGGTCGTAGATGACTACGGGAGCATTTTATAAAAGAATACCCCGTAAAACGTTTGTAGTTTTGAAAGAATGAATCGGTTTTCACAATCAGTTAGGGGAATGAGAGTATGGGTTGAGTGGGCACAACAATTCCAGGGATGGCGAGAGAGAGAGAGAGAGAGAGAGAGAGAGAGAGATACAGCAAGGAGCAATAGAGTGGTGGGATAAGAAAGAATCTAGGAGAAAACGGGGTAAGAACAATAAAACTAGACGCTAATGGAGAGAGAAAGAGAAAGAGACAAAGAGAACAGCCAAGATGCTTTTGTCCCCTGGGTCACTGTTCATTACCTGCCTTCTCGTTTTTTTTCATTAGCAACTCAGGCTCTCACTTTCTCTTACTGCTTCTAGTTTTTCTACTCCCTCCCTCTTTCTCTCTCAACCCCAAAGACACTGTAAATGTAATGTTTTTGCTTCACCCTTGTAATTATGCCCACCCATCTATCCCCTCTCTCCCCCTCCCCTTCCCCATCTTGTAAATGTTGCTAGCTATGCTCAACATGGCATCCATGCTAACTGCTATGGTCCATTTCATTTTTCTCTTTGATCATGCAGACCAGTTCTTTCATAAAAGAGTACACAAGTATTCTCCAGTTTATTCATATGGTTATCTCTGACCAATATAAGGGTGTCAGTGTCAAACTATTTTCGCGTCGATATGCCAGCTGTTTGACCAGCTCTTTGAAGCATGTTGACTGATTTTTGACTAGTGATTCAACTAGCACCGCCTCTAAGTGCAGAAAACACTGCTTGAGACAATAGTTAACTGTCAATCAAATCCTATCTCGCTGTGCGTCGTCTTAATTATAATCTAAATGTGCCCCTCAGGCAGATAAAAAAATAGTGTCAGAATCATAGAAGACCAATGAGAGCTCATTAAACAATATAGGGGGGGAAAAGGCACAATACAAAGGCCATGCACACATCAATAAAGTGACTCAAACAGTGGTCAGACAGATATTCCTTTCACAGTACTTCGATCATTGAAGTCGGGCTGCTCAAACAGTATACAAAAGTTTAACAAAAGACTTTTCTCAACAATAAATGAGAAAAAAAGGCATAACACTTACTCACAACTAACGAAAGATATTGCATGTAAGTGGATAATTCTCTTTGCATACCAACACCGACCACTAGCTTGCCTCTCGCTTTCTGACGTCAAGCCTCATCTCATTGCTGCGCTGACTGGACGATCAGCCATGGCGGCCTGCAGGGTGTGAAAATCCTGACTTTCATTTTTCAAGCTGCATTTTCTCGGAAGCGCTTAAGCGCGAAGGAAACATGGAAGGGGTTGAAAATTTATTTTTAAAACGGAGTGGTTATCTGCACAATTGTACTAATAACTCACACTAGTTATCCGAACAATATTGTACGTACAAATGCTGCACAACTGTACGAATAACCACTGCTGTTTATTCGCACAACTATTTTCTCTAAACAGCGCAATTTGACGAACCTGGAAATTCGATGATATTTTTGCCCGGGATTTCGAACGGTAGACCAAGGCCAGGCCACTCCATTCTGATTTTATAGGAACTATTTAAAATTGCATATGGGTCGAAACTTGAATTGGTGATCACTTTTTGTGACACAATCATAAAATTTCAGAATAGATATTTACAATCCAAACTTGGTGTGTCACATTCTTTAAGTACTCCTCTTTAATAATTTATAACTACCTTTGACCAACCCTCTCAGATTTTCATATTATGAGACACTTTTGTTTTGATGGAAGTATGTTACATAAACACCGTCACAGGATAAAACAACACAACAGCTCTGAATATGGAGGAAAGAATTGTCATTGAGGATGTATTTTATTAAAAAATCAAACACAGAACCTTGTAATTCAGTAATGAAGTGATACTCTCAAAATATTACTCCAATTTGTGGTATGTATGTTACATAAACACCAATTATATGGGGAGATCTTGAACACACAATGTATTCATTCAATTAAATAAATTAATGGTAATACATATCATTCAAACTAAAGTCTAAGATAGCACAAAAATGTACATTCCACAAATCAATAGCAGGCCGGCAAAGAGCAAATGTATGTATGTTACATAAACACCACAATACAGTATCCATAAGTTCCATACCCTAATATGATTTTATTAAATTTAAACTTGTTTAATATTAGCACCTATTTTAAGAGTCTACACTCATAACAGACATCAGAGTGTACTGTCTATATCTGAAGTCTGCAGAGCAGAAGTCTGTATGTTATGGAAACACCAAAAAAAAAACATCAATGTTTTCCATACACTGAGATATTGGAATCAGGCTAAAAGGGCATCTTAACTTCAGTATGTAGTGCAATGCTTAAAACTAAAAATCACATCAGCAGGTAACTCTTATATTGAAAGCTTGCTTAGCAAAAGTCTGTATGTTACATAAACACCATAGTAAAAGAACTATAAAAAGACACTTTCACTTAGCCGATGCTGGCATGAGATTTAGGTCATAAATAAGGTCAGATGATCTACCAGTTTTTGTAGCAGTAAATCTTTTATGGTATCAATGAATCAATCAAATCAGTCCACACACTGCTCTCTCGAGCTGTTTAGCAGTTAGGCAATTTGCTTAGTTATAGTCAAAATCAAAAATACTTTAGAATCATATCAAGATAAAACAATTTCTTTAGCAAATGTGGGGGTGGAGTTGGAACATTTCATGGTTAATATACAATGGAATGTTAAAAGAAACCAAGTTGGCTAAAAAAAAATTTGATTAGGCACATTGGGACAATAAATAAAAGTCTCTAGAGCCATCTCATGGTTAACTTATTTGATTAGGCACATTGGAACAATAAACAGACGTCTCTGGAGCCATCTCATGGTTAAATAATGTGTTCAACCATGGTGGAACAATAAAGTCTCTGGAACTACCCTGTGGTCAAGCAAAGGGTTCAGGTGCAATGCAATAATTAATAAAGGTATCTGGTACCACCATATAGTTGAGTACTGTAGTATGTCAGGGATGCCAAATTGACATGAAAAAATTTCCTGAAAATGTTCATACTGTTGGCAAAGTGCGCTTGTGCATGTGCACTTAACTGATACATTCCATTTCTAATCATACGGCAAGAGCTGAACATTTCTGTACTTAAAAG
>JAWQUT010000144.1:1296673-1308555 GCA_033807755.1 Ellobium chinense | reverse complement strand
GTCTTTTCCCCCAATCTTCCATTCTGCTGACAAATAAAATAATTTTGCACTGAAAGCAGTAGTGATGCTAGAGTAGCGATTTGTTAGTGACATGCAGGGTCGATAGAGACTATCACCACCTCAAATCTAAGATCAAATTATAGCTTTAGATGATAGACATTTTGAAAAGAAAGAAAGAAAGAAAGAAAGAAAGAAAGAAAGAAAGAAAGAAAAACAGACAGACAGACAGACAGACAGACAGACAGACAGACAGNCCGACAACCATTGTTCTCACGAGTAATCGAGTACTATTACTAAATTCAGTCACATACTTTTTAAAAGTTGACAACGTGTAAATACATATATTATAAACAGGCACTCGTGCAGAAAAAGAATTGAAAACACAATGTAAATATTAACTGCGTATAAAAGCAGCTTGAATATAGTGTTGGATACCACTTACAACTTCAACCATGGAGGTCATAACAACAAAACGAGGAGCGCCAGCCTTTTAGTAGAAGGTTTTAGATTTATTAAGGACAAAGCAAGAGGTGACACAGTCTATTGGAAATGCGGCGAAACAGGTTGCAAATCAAGATGTTCAACATGCAAAGATTTCATAACTTCGTTATCTCAGCCCAATAATCACAGCCATTCAAAACCAGATTTGGATATGGAGAAGGTACCCCACACTTGTAGGAAGAGGGCATTGGAGAGCATGAAATTTCTTTTCAATCGATAGATCGAGTACTGTCTACTTGTGAGTGTCGATGAAACGAGGTTACCTGTTCAAAGCCTTTGAAACGTTAACCCTTCACCTTTGATCTTTTTGAACAATAGAGAGAAAATTGTCGATGAAACGAGGTGTACCCGGCGGACTGGTTGGACCGGATTCGCCCTTCTGTGATAACGATATGCATGACTTGATTATCTAAGTATTCATTTTCTTGTCTTCATGGTTTAATACATGTATGATGGCTGGAGGCTGGGGTGGCTTCACGTGTTGCAGCCAATATAATACAGGGTGTTACATATCTAGGTAACTTTCGACATCCGCACGTCATTAAAAACAGTCCAGGTGTAACCGGATGGCCTCTTTTCCAATATTTATTTCAGTAAGGGGGACGAACCCAGGGTTTCTCAGTTTGCAAGTCTGAACGTGTTACCACTACACCACATAGACACGAACATCACAGCAATTTATACTTTAAATGCCTACTGCCTGAACGGGTGCACCACTGAACCGCGCAGCTGACGCAATAAACCGCCTCAAACCTTACTTCGCCGACCACTGAACCGCGCAATGGTATTTCTATTGTATTCTCTATATGTGAGATATCGATATCAAGCTTTATCATTTCGATATTGGGCGATCTAAATTTAGGTCGAACTTTAAAAATATATAATTCACGAATACACCTATGAAAAACAAGTCGATCAATGTTCAGTCAACAAGAAATAAATCAGTCTTTTGCTTCATCAGACAACTGCACAAAACAGACTTATGGTAGGAATCAATTTTAAGCCGAACGTAAGAATAGTTCATGAATACACCCCAGACAAATGGGGAATATGCGCAAAGAGCTGTTAGCTAAATACCATTCTAATGAACTACCCCAAAGAGATTTTCTCAATCAGATGTGCAAAACAATACTCTCAGTGTCCAAACTGTAAATAGTTTATTTTCCAGTTTTACCATATTTTATAACACTTTCAAAATAAAAAAAGAACAACCAAAAAACACAATTTTAATGCAGCCTTTCCCGGGAATCGGCCTCAAGCCCGCAAAGCAGAGAGAAAATATGTTGAAGTACCGAATGATATCGTAAAACGATTACTGTCCTCGTCCTCGGTTCAGTGGTTTGTCCACAGGGCATCTTTTTGATCTTCTAAGAATAGGAGGATTAAGACTGGGCGGTTCCGTGGTGTATCCGCCTGAACATTGTTCCCTAACTTCCAAGTACGAGCCTAATGTTCATCTGTAACCCTAACAGTAACACACTTCTCAGCTGCTCTCGCATCTAAGTGAGTTGCAAGGGCGCGGAGTGAGGGGGGTGAAGGNGAGGGGGGGGGGGGGGGGGGGGGAGGAGGAAGAGAAGCAAGGATGAAATCATTGTGAGAACTATGAACATGATGATCATGACCCTGCTAGTTCAAATCGTCTTACAGTCTCAGAGTCCAAACATCGGCTTCAGGTGAGGATAAGAAGAAGCGCCCCTGCACCAACGGATGGCAAGGAGGGAAAAAAACACATAGGGAGATCGTGTAGCCTAGACTCCGGGAAAAAACTGGTAAAATAGCCATGCCACAAGGAGCCAATGGCTCGTGGTAGAAAAGGCACTGGGAGGGGNGGGGGGGGGGGGGGGGGAGGGGGTAAAATAGCGATCTAGATCTTCAGCTCCGCCCTTCCTTCCGCATGTCTTCACATCAATGACACAAGTAAAGAAACTACCGTAAAGCCAAGAACTAGAAAGTAAAAGAGCAAGCAGATAATAAGCTTTACAAAATAAATTTCTGTGAAGCTTTATACCTACCATGTGTCGCCAATAAAAAACAAAAAAACGATACCCACCAAAAACGTAATAACTCCCATAATTTTTTTATGAAATCACATGAAACTTTATAATGTGTTTAAATGTCCAATGAAACATAATCGTAGAAAGTTTGAATTTGAAAATTGTTGTCTTTATGACGTTTTCAGTTTGTGAAAAGTCAAAAAATCAGCACAAAATCTGAAATCGGTAAGTGTGTAAAAGAGAGGGAAAAAATGAGGCTTTGAAAAAATAAAATTTAACCTACCAAATCCTAACATTTGCACGACTCATTATATATAAGATTCGAGAGGGTGGGGATACGAAGGGTGGTGCATTAAGATGCCAATGCTTCTCTGAAGCAAATATCCTTGGTTTGTGGCAAAGAAAGACGCTGGAACCCTCTAGGGTGTCTATGTGACCAGTAGAGGGCAATGCTATGGATTCGGGATGCGGCATCATCGCAACGTCTTCAGTCAAGTTTATCAACTTCTTGTTGTTGTTGTTATTGTTGTTGTTGTTGTCGTCGTCGTCGTTGTTGTTGTCATTGTCTTAGTTGTTGTTGTTGTTGTTGTTGTTGCTGACGATGATTTCCTAGTTCGGCCTATCAGTACTGGCCCAGGGTAAGAGCTGCCCATCTTTGAACATTCATCAGAAGCTCCAGACATAAAAGTGAAATAATAATTTTCAAATTATTGTAGTTTATGTGTTTGGCCCATATGCAACAAGAGTTGAAGACCCCTGGATATTCACTGAATGTCAGATATAACAACCGCTCCTTTTCACAATTTATACAATTTTACAGGAATTTTACAGTAGTGCCTCATTTTTATTAAAATGATCCATACGGGTCGGCGATTTCGGAAACTAAATCTATAAAAGCTACGAGAAAATAATCTACATGGAAATATATAAAACATTATCATGCTTTTCATAAAGGGGCAAAAGTATGAATTTGATCTAATTTGGCGTATTCGGTCTTTTGCCGTAAAACACCATAAACAGAAAAGGATTTAATCTCTTCAATAGGGGGCTATAACATCAATACCTTCATCATCATCATCATCATCATCATCATCATCATCATCATCATCATCATCATTATCATCATCATCACCACCATATGAAACGAAGATTTTAAAAAATCAGGAAGTTAGACTATATCCAAACCAGCGAAGTTAATAAAGAAATTTTACTCTGACATTCCCAATACTCTGATCACAATAATATCATCATCATCATCATCATCATCATCATCATCATCATCATCATCATCATCATCATCATTTAGAACACATTAAAAAAAAAATTAAAGTTTTGTCCAAACCAGGAAGGATTAAGAAATACACTTTAATACGGTACTTAAAATTCAAAATGGACTTGTATAATGATATAAAATAATGACAAATTTTCGAATCAAAGAAGTGATTCTTTATCAGGTGAAATATAAAATGAAATGAATGGGTAAGAAGAGACGTAGGGTAAATGGAGTTACAATCATAATCATCGTCATTATCATCATCATCATCATCATCATTTAAGAATTTTTAAAAAAAATTAAGAACTTTAAACAGACGTTAAATGGTAGGTTTCCACAATAAATAAAATTAATTTAATAATGCAAATTTCCAGTTTAAAAAGATCTTCTTCAGGCGTAAAAATAATTATAAGACACACAGTCAACTGGTAAAACTACTTATAGGTATGAGTGACGAATAGAAAAAAGTAAAGAAAGCTTAAAAGCTCAAAGGCAGATAGTGAGTACAACATGTTAAAACAGATTTTAAAAAAAAGGCGGTCGTCAGCGTCAGGTGAAGTTAAAGCACGATGTCGTTAAGAGTAGTTGTTATAGATGTGTATAAATAACTAGAATAGTGCTAAAATTACATTTTATGCTTCCTCACCGCTCTCTCTCTCTCTCTCCCCTTTCTCTTTCTCTCTCCTCTTTCTTTCTTTCTTTCTTTCTTTCTTTCTTTCTTTCTTTCTTTCTTTCTTTCATCATCATCATCATCATCATCATCATCATCATCATCATCATTTTTCTCAGTTTTAAATGATGATGATGATGATAATGATTATGATTTTATCATCATCATCATCATCATCATCATCATCATCATCATCATCATCATCAGTCTCTTTCAAAAGATAGACTACATCGTCATGTCAGGTTGCGTTCACCCTTCCTCTCCTTCTATGGTCATGTAGATGACCAATCAGTACTAACAGTTTTACTATGTCTTGCTGCTTAAACCCGATACTTGCATTTTACCCGAAAACCCAGAATTGTCCAAATTTGGTCATTTCCCTCCGTCTGCTTAATTTCTATTCTATTCACTGAGCTGTTTTGGCTACACAAGATCGGGATCTATCGGCTGATTAGAATGAAAATGACATGTATTTCCTACAATAGTCGGGCTTCGACAGTGTTTCTACGTTTTTGCGAGTTCTTATGACCATAACAGAACAACCCAGCTCTGTAAGGGGTATTCCAGTAAGTTACTAAATATAACCATTCGCACGCACTCCAAGCTCTGAAGAGAGAGATTCAGGAAACTATTGCTGCTCTAATACACGGGCACAGTTCACACTGAAGCTGGTACGGGCTATGTTCTGGGGTTTGTTTTTTTTTGTATGCTTTACCTGCCTCCCCCCTTCCCCCTTTGTAAAAAAAAATAACATTATTATGTGCTTGCATGGTGTGTGTTTTTGATGACTGGTTAACACAAAAGGAGGATGGATGGAGAAATGCGCATGGAACAAGAAGGAAAATTGTGCACATAGATTGTCACAATGTTTACCACTGACATGATCAAGCCATTGACTGTAACCGTTCTCCAGAAAGTGCCCACTCGGTGGCTCTCCTTTCCTTTTGACTGCTTGCCCTAGCGAACTTTGCCTTCCTAATACCCCTGTTTATAAGGATAGCTGTCTACTGCAGTCGTCCTGCAGCGCCATGCCAAATGTTGGAATACGGTCAAAACCGGTCAATCTATTGTATGAAGCTTATTAGAATGTGTTATGCAGGGCAGGGGCGAAGGGTCCATATAATCAAATAATCACTGATTACCAGCCGAAAATGCCGTTGGTTGACCTTGGCCTTCGTGGCAAGTTAAACAAGAACACCGCCGAAGTCTATTTATTTGCTATTTGTCAGGCCTATTCTTACTTTGACCTACGCTCAGAACCTGATACCCCTCAAATTTTCTCTTCTCTATTCACTGATTAATAGGGATAAAGAAGAACCTGGACACCCCTACATCCAAATGTGGAGTGGCCTCACAAAGAAACTCAATGAAAGCAAGGAAATTCCACCGGCTAGTAAAGAAGAGCTGCTAATCAAGGTCTCCGCTTGATTTGTGGCACTTTCACCTATTGCGGTTTAATGTGATGCGGAACAAAAATAACATATTGGTAAAAAGAGACACTATTCTATAGCATTTAGTGAAATTCATTATTATCAAGGGCCTCTTTATTCGACAATAATTAACACTGTTGCTGACAAGTGACATGCCTTCAGTCACAAGTTTACGACCACTTTTATTTTTCGCTCAGTTTAGAAATGAATCCACACTTACAGAAAGCCATATGAACAGTCTCACCACATACATATCCCCATTCACAAGCCCAGTGCTGGTGTTGCCACGTTGCCAATTTTATAGTGCAATGTTGCTGATTCCCAAAATCTTTCGTTGGGGAAAGCACCTTGGGGTAGATTTACTTTTTTATGAGGAAGGTTTCTGACTTTATGAAACATACAAACAAACTAATTAAATAAACATAAATTCTTCTTGGGAAATAACATGAATGACAAAACGTCTTTTTTCTCTGTGTTACAGTATCATACTGTGAACATCAAATGTGACTCTAATAACGGGTATTATAGCACTTTCGACTAATACCACATACGTGACTATAAGTGACAATCATGTTCAACTATGATTACCCTGTTGAGAAAATCAGCCTTCGCCCCTGATGCAGGGACAACACTGATAATATTATTGAACTCAGCATGGCTAGTGACAAGATAGGAATCACTGATCGCGTGCGTCCAGGTGGTCATGGTAAAACAAAGGACATCTTGTCGGGGTTTAATATTGTATTAAAGTACTACAATATTATGATCGACTTGGTGACAGGGTCGCAAAAGAGTCTCCAGAACGCATCGTCCAACAGCAGAAATACTGTACATGAACATTTAACTGCCTCTTCAATCGATCTTTGTACTTGCTGCTTACCTGGGGCCGCAGGCTACCTTAAAAGGAGGTGATTGGTCCATGCAGCTTGACCTACTTGTTCAAAGAACCGGAGCTGATAACAGACCTGCTAGCTGTCTCGCCAAGTAAGGTCTTTTTCTGTTAGACAACGAAAGAGTCCTATCTTTAATAGTCACTCTTCGTGTCCATAGTGCTACGTGTTGGTAGAATGTGAACAACAACTGGCCCATCTTTGGAAATGAAGGCAGGTTATCGAGGTATAAAGGAAAAGCAAGACAGACCAAGACAGCTATGTTGTATAAGGATGGAACGGGTTGGGATGGGTGAAGAGGGTGACGTAAGTACTGATGAGCTCTTCCCTCTCCTCGTAGGGCATTCAAGGACAGAATCACCACATTTTCCAGTAAAGTATCAAAGAATTACCTGTTGAATTTATTTTGGAGGGCGGGGGTCGGGCGGTAGGAGTCGAGGGAATACAGTGGATGTTCAGAGGGGCATTAGAAGCAGCTGGGGTCTGGAGGGAAACACCCAGAGATCATAATATATACTATTTAATCATAGACTGCTAATGCTGCGTTTTATGTTACGTTCGAACGATAATGGTCTCGCATCAAATATTTATTGTGGTGGGTCAGCTTGCGTTGTCAGTCTAGATACGAAAGATTGCGCCAACAGCGAATTCGGTGGTGAAGGTGGAACTATGACCGGATATGGCTGTGGAGTCTGTGGAGACGTCTAAATATAGCTTACTACTATATTAGGGGTCGAGGTTCCTTGTAGCTAAATTAAGAAGAGGAATCACCGTTCTGAGAAGGCCGTGAATCAGATAGGTAGATTGGTCAGCGGGTCCTAGCTGTATAAATACTCGGTCGCTTCTGATGTCCCCTCACAACTTCCGCGATCACCAACAGATACTGCAAAGCTCTAGACTGAACCTGCAACAGAGACTGTTATTATATTTCTTCTTGGCAGTGAATATTGAAGCCAACTTTTGTACATCCAGCTGCATAACATCTTCATCTGCAAGTGACATTCAGCATTCTTCTCACAGAGAATAGAATAAGGCATTGCTCGAGACAACTTCTTGATCTCTTTCATAGTTTGAAGGTGAGTAAAATATTAAAACAGTTTACACAATGCCAGTTTAAAAAAAAAAAAAAAAGATATTTTGTCTTTACGACCTCAAAGGCAAATGTAAGACTTCCACACCAGACCGGGCATTCTGCATTCATTATTTCGGCATAATATCAGCAGTCTAAATGGCTTTTTTACACGCTTTCCTGAACCTGCAGACTGATTGGTTATCATTTATCATCTAGAATGAGAGAGTGATACACATCAATTTAAACGTATGTACTCAGATAACGATGTTGCATTTCTTGTTACACAGGTTGCAATAATAGTCCATCCATCCATCCATCCATCCATCCATCCATCCATCCATCCATCCATCTATCCATCCATCCATAAAATACCCCTCTTTTCTTTCAGACTAAAACATTTCAAGAACCGTCAAGACATCATTTCGAAACAACATCAAGATGCCAGCATACCGCACAGGTTTCGTATACTCAGACAACACTGAGCCTGTCGTCATAGACAACGGTTCCGGCATGTGCAAGGCCGGTTTTGCCGGCGATGATGCTCCACGGAGCGTATTTCCGGCAGTGACCGGAAGGCCCAAGTACCAAGGTGTCATGGCGGGAATGGGCAACAAGGACTGTTACATCGGGGATGAAGCTCAGGCCAGGAGGGGGATGCTGTGTATGAGGTAAGTAGTTGGTCCTTTTTGGCAGCTCCGTAGAATAACGACAGTTCTTAGAGCGAAGAGCCATACAAAGTCTAATCTCACATAATATCCAACAGATTACCCTAATCCAGTGTGTGGACTACCAGTCCTCCGCCATTTTGTCAGATAAAAAAAGTTTGTAAGAGGAACTTTGAGAAGACTACATATAAAGCCATTCTAGTTCGCTGCAGGATCTGTAGACTACATCCTTTCATATTAGCAGGGGTGAGAAGAACTTCGAGAAGACTACATATTAAGAAGCCACTCTTGTTCGCTGATAAGGTAAAGTTTACCCCTTTCTCCTGTTAGTCTAGTTTTTACGATCCCATATGGAAAATTCACAGCAAGTTTATGAAGCTGCTTGTTCCCCGTCAGATACCCAGTGGAGCACGGCATCGTTACAAACTGGGACGACATGGAAAAGATCTGGCACCACACTTTTTACAACGAGCTGCGAGTGGCACCGGAGGATCACCCTGTCATCCTAACGGAAGCGCCCCTGAACCCCAAAGCCAACAGAGAGAAGATGACGCAAATCCTCTTTGAGACGTTCAACACGCCGGCTTTTTACGTCAGCGTCCAGGTAAGCTCGACATGAGAAACAGTAATTATCCCTACCATCTATTCATTATTTCTACCAGTCTATATAACTGGCATATTCCGTTTACAAGGACCAGCTTCACACCACGCTTAGTAGTAAGTAAACACAGATACTGAGTAAAGTATTTTTTGGTCCCGATATTTCTTTTCTAAGAGCAAGTGTATGATTGATACGTATATATCTGTTAATACGTACACTTTTGGTCGGTTTCAGGGTGTACGCATTATCCGTGCTCCACTGTATTCTGGTATTATGATGATAATTAAAGCACCATGACCTAAAAACAATACATCTCTGACCATTACTCGAACCATCACTTCTCCTTTTTGTCATCCGTCTACATCAGTCTAACCCATCTCCTTAAATCATCTTACAGGCGGTTCTCAGTCTGTACGCTTCAGGCCGCACCACTGGTGTTGTCATGGACTCTGGAGATGGTGTGACCCACTTTGTTCCCATCTACGAGGGCTATGCTCTTCCCCACGCCATCGAGCGCATAGATCTAGCTGGAAGGGACCTCACCCATTACCTGAAGAGAATTCTTAATGAAAGGGGGTACAGGTATGTTCATGTCTTAGTTTAACAGTGGATGCTATCACATCATCATTATCATCTCCAGTGCACCACCACCTACTACATACCACCACCACCACCATCACCACCACCACCATCATCATCATCATCATTTTCGTGTACCAATACTACAGGGTCTAAATTTTTAATATACATATTTATGTTTGCTTTAGTGACAAGAAAAGTAGGATGTGCATATCTGTGGGGTGGTGGGGGTGGAGGAGACGGGAGAGATATCTTGGGTGTGTGTGTGTTTGTGAGGGAGGGGGAGAAAGGAAGAGTAAGAGAAATAGATGGAGAGAGAAATTGATGAGGAAGGGAGAGAGAAATATCTTATCATGCTCCCTGATTACAATGAGATGTTGTAATTGAGAACTCCTCTGACATTGTGTGCATTTTGTAACAAACTGGCGTAAATAAATAGACAAAATATTGAGTCAGTTTAGATTCAATTAGTTTTTGGAAGTTGTGTGAAATTATTATTCATCATTATTTTTTGTCATTCTCAGCTTCACGACAACAGCAGAGCACGAGATTGTGAGAGACATGAAAGAGAAGTTGTGCTATGTAGCAATGGACTTTGAATCTGAGATGAACACTTCTGCATCCTCTTCCAAGGTAGAGAAATCCTATGAACTCCCCGACGGAACCACGGTTACTATTGGCAACGAAAGATTCCGGTGTCCGGAAGTCCTGTTTCAACCATCTTTCACGGGTATGGAGACTGCTGGCATTCACGAACACCTGTACAACTCTGTCATGCGCTGTGACATCGACATCCGTCGAGACTTGCTCAACGCCACAGTACTCTCAGGGGGCACAACTATGTACCCAGGCATAGCTGAGCGCCTGCAAAAAGAGTTAGATGCCTTGGTTCCTGCTTCCACGAAGGTCAGGGTCATTGCTCCCCCAGAGCGGAAGTACTCGGTTTGGATCGGTGGCTCCATCCTGGGATCTCTATCAACCTTCCAACAAATGTGGATCAGCAGGGAAGAATATGATGAATGCGGACCTTCCATTGTGCACAGGAAATGCTTCTAGATCTGAACTGAACTTTGCAGACAGATAACGAGACCAGCTGACAGACAGGCTGCTAGACATACAGAATATTATGAGGCTAAACAGCTCATACTTGTTACACTGCAGGACAGACATATTGATAGCCAAACAAACTGACCACTGAGGCAGACAGACTCCAGCAAGTAGACAGACAATGATGACTTCCAGTGGTGTCAAGTTACCAGAATCAGTATGGCAACACCTGTCATTTATTCCTGTAGACTGCAATGCAATGATAGAAATTAAAAGAACAGAAAATACAATATGTGGCTTTCTATCAAAAATCCATAGAAGCTTGTCCATCCGTAAGATCAAACACATCATACACGTGCATGTATAGTTATGACTTTTGACTCAAGATGACTATCGCCGAAGCGGTGTGGAATAAGAGGGAGTGAGTGCGCAACGCAAGTTGCTCATAATATATTTAGCATTCTGTGATAAAACTTTGCAAACATATTATCCTCTTTAACGTACAGCGTCGTAATTAATGGCATTTGGAAGAAACTACAGTCAAGTGCAACTTCTGATTAGCATAAAGAGGCCAACTTTTTTAATACAGTGTTACACTCTTACTTACTTTCCGCCTTTAAATTCACACCTGAATTCCTATTATGTCATAAAAATTGGTCTAAAATCTTTAACAAAATTATATCAACATTTTTGCACTTGACACAAATGTGTCGATACAAATAATATTATATCTAGAATAGTAATACGCATCTAGGGCATTGCCCAAAAGATGTGATTTATTCGGTACTGGTTGTAATTTTGTTTTAACTTTGACAAAGAGACGTGTGAGTATTTATAATAATATAGACTGCGCGTAAAAGAGAGCAAAGCAGCAATATTAGTGCGTAAAGTATTTGGGAGTGAGAGAGAGAGAGAGAGAGAGAGAGAGAGAGTGGGAGGGAGGGAGAGGGAGAGATAGAGGCAGAGAGAGTTTTAAGTTTGAGATAATGGTTTTTCTTCATCCATATGTCTTTGTAATAGTTACAATTCCATATTTTAGAGAAAGAAAGAATGAATATGAAAATAGAAAAGAAAAGAAGAGAATAAGTCAAAGAGAGACAGGACGAAAGAAAGAAACAGAGAGAGAGAGAGAGAGAGAGAGAGAGAGAGAGAGAGAGAGA
>JAWQUT010000144.1:1274118-1292286 GCA_033807755.1 Ellobium chinense | reverse complement strand
ACTCTTCCGCCACATTTCATCGTCACTGTTATCGATAATTTGTCTTCCATTATCTTCGCACAACAAATCACTTTCCTCATCCGAACCTTCCTCCATCACCAACTCTAGAACTTCGGTCGTTTTCAGTTTATGACTTCGCCCAGCCATCTTGTGTCGACAAAACGGAGTTGAAAAGGGCACGGCCGGGCACGCTAAAAAAAATGTATTTTCCCCACCAAAACGAGTTCCAATTCACTAAGGGAACTCATTCTAATAACAATTAGGGCTATGGATCATAGTGTTATTCTTAGTTGCCGCCCTTTAACCGCACAAGACACAAAAAAGCGCTATAAATATTGCCGCATCTATACATGCGGCACGACGCCAAGAGCTGTAAGAAGTGCCGCAAACCGTTTTGCGGCACGACTCCAATGAGTTAAGGTAGGATAGGAAAAAGCACCCTTGCCCTTTTGTGGGAGGGGAGGGGAGATTCCCTTTCTAGATAATACCTAGGAACACTGCCCTTGAGAAATTATGAAGAACACTTAGAGGACTATAAATAACGCAGATTAATGTGTCTATTTTTGTCTTCGAGGACAGAGGATTGATATGGAGAGAGTGCAATCTTTGTTTCAGTCTTTAATCACATAAACAGGACCTATGAAAGAAGCATAATTTCCTTCCTCAAAACGAATCAGAGTGGAAGAATTTTGTGACCAGAAGAGAAAGTGATATTCTGAGATTGGTGAATCTCATTTTGCATACTAGACTACATTAATTTCATATTTTGACTGTATTTTCAATTTTCAGTCTTTCGCCATAAAGAAGCGGATCCACGACTGAAAGATGTGAGTCAGTCTTCTCTCTCGTTGTTGTTTCATATTATGTCAGCATTAGTGATAGGAAGAAGTATGGGCAAATCTGATGTATCCTGTGAAAATAAGGAGGTCTTCTTATTTCTTCTGAAGTTAAAACTGATTAAAAGAAATGGTACAATATTCACTGAAACTGTGTTAAAAAAGACACTGCTTAACATAAATTCTCTGCTTAGCATAGTCTCATTAAACAGTACCAGCTGCCATGTTCCTTATAAAATAGCATGCTGTATTAGTATTACAGAAAAAAATTGTAATAACACACCTTCAAAAGCTTGGAGGGTCCAAAGGGTGTTTTGTGTTAAGAGTTTGACTGTACATGCCTGCTGTAGAGACACTACAATCAACATCGAGTTCTCTCTAACACCATTCATGCCTAGCAGCTCATGCAAGCAAAAGTAAATAATTTCATATGTACAGTATAATGATCAGTAGAAATCCTTATAATGTCAACTATATGCTTATGTTCAACATCTTAAAGCCATTGTTATGCCACTCTGCCTACTCTCACACATTGATAAGCAACAGCTTCCAAGCAGCATCCTATATAATGAAGAGGTCAATAAAAAGGAATAGTACATAGAAACAAATAAGGGCATTTGTCACGTCAAGTTGTTGTCATAACACTCCAGTAAAATCTCATGACGTTAGCTGTGCAAAAAAATGTGCATGTATCCAGCTTTGCTTCAATTTTGGAGTGCAATGAGTGAGCTACACAGAGATTAAAAAAACATTATCGCCCATGGCATGCTTCTCCTTGGGCAAATTTGGAGACTAAGGTTTGAACAACACAGTAAAACTCCAGTAAGTCCACAGTGAAATAATGGTAATTCTCCTGATCGTGTGATTCACCCTTTAAATTTCAAAATCCCTCCTAAAAGTACATTGAATGTGCACTGACTTTCCCTTCTTTCCTGCATGCTAAAGTTTGCACAGTTTGAAAAAAACCTTAACTTCATCAAAAATTTACAAATTCCCCCTCACATTTATGAATGTGGGGAATGTCTCTCCCAACTCATGTGACCAACATGGTGTCAAATGATAACATTTTCTGATTCTATTGATTTTTGGCAGAAGAATTAACTCATTATTATGCTATGAAATTTGAGACAAAAGGACAAAAATTAAAGAAAGCATTGCACGTGGCAATACTGACATAATAATATGTACAAGTCTTTGTCAAGGTACTTCTAATTATACAGCACATAATACGAACAGGGATTCTTGGAATGGATTCTTCTTTTACCGAGAAGATTTGGACTTAACCCATTCACATGCCTCTCTGTTTGGGCTCAACCCTTTCACATGTCTCTTTACTGTGATGTTGCTCATTAGTGTTCCAATAAGGGAATAATGGTGGGTGAAAGAATAGAAAGTGATCAATAATCTCATTAATTAATTATTTATTATTATTTCAGACCTTTGAGATTGCTAGCAAGTACCACTTTATTCACACCTTGGCTTTGATGGCTGTCCCTTTTACCAGGAAACCATTGCTGGTGGGTTGTTGAATTGTTTCAATCATAATGATAATCTTCCTCATCTCTCTTCTCTCATCAGTTTGTGCAGGACCTTATTATCATCATTATCATCATCATCATCATTCCACTACAATACAATGGAACTTTGATAATAATTAACTCTGTAATAATTTTACCTCATTTCAAATATGAATTCACATGTTGGGATTCATTATCTTGCTGTGATTTGGACCTGAGTAGTAAGTATGTCTCAGTAACAAATATTCTTTTTCCGTACATGATGGCTTACTTATGGTCAAACTTTGCTGCATTTGAATAACTTTTAATATTTCTGAGGATTTAATGCTGATCGCATAACATGGACATTTTTGCCTGTTAGCACAGTAAGAGGAATTTCTAGACTTCAGACAACCTAATCACAAAACAGGCAAAGCTAATAATGAATGTGGAAGAGATCATTAAGATTCACATTACTGTTGGCCAGTGGCATGAAGCTCCCATGTCATTCTGGGCATTTCTCTGTGACTTAGTAACTATCTCGCGTGGTCTTTTGGAATAGTATTTTGCCACTTCTTGATAATCTAATCAAGTGATTCCATTTTTGTTAATGTCCATATTACACAGTAGAATCCTTTTGACATGAAACTGAAAAAAAATGGTCAAATCTGGAGGGGTTAAGCAAGGTTTGTGTTATCAGCTTACAGTAAAATATTGTCTCTTACTCAGTTTAAGAGATACAGACTTTCTTCGGACAATTTGCCATCCCAAGTCTCTTTTAACTCCTTTTGATAAAAGCAAGACATAAGGTTTCTCAATTTATTACTGATGAATTTTAATATCAGTTGACCATAACATAAAAATTTCACCAAGATAACATATTTTGGTTGTAGAATCTTCTTCAGTTGTATGTTTAAAATGACATGAGCCTCACCTTTTCACTGTCATTCCAGACTGGAACATTAATGACGGCAGGCCTGGTGCTGTTTTGTGGTAGCTGCTACTTCCATGCCATGACAAACAACACTACCATTAGGAAGGTCACGCCCTATGGAGGATTCCTCCTCATCTTTGCCTGGGCCTCCATGGCCCTTTGACCTCCTGACGTCCTGCTGAGTTAAGGAAAAGAAAAGTTGTAGGGGTCAGAAGACAAGACTGCCATTTCACAGAAGACTTGATGTGCATGTTATGTGTTGACACACAATCATGATTATGTTGCAGATTTCTATGTGAGTAAAACTGTGGAAAGTGATGAGGTTTTAAACTTTAAAGTTATGAGAATCCCTTTCTCTATTCCTCTGTTGATGAAAGCCATAAAAATATAAGATATTTAGGGCAAGTTAAGGATGTTCATGCCTGTGTTTTATAGTTGAATAAACTTGGCAAAATGCCACTTCTCATATTTTTCTACCATGAATTATTTAGGATGGGGTAATTTTGATTGCCTGCAATTGTTCTAACTTTTCATGCCATCGAAGGCGTTCCTGTTTGGTGCACTTTGGTGTGCTAGATATACAGTGGCCNGTGAAATTTGCGCTCTGCTTAAATAAAAAATTAAGAGGACCATTTACAGCACTCTTGTAAATTTGCTGAGAAAGTCAGTAACATGATGGAACTCTCCCAAGGTTGACTTGGCATAGACTAGAGAAAAGGACAAGGTTAGAGTTAGAGATAACAATTAACATTAAGGTAGGAAAAAGCACCCTTGCCCTTTTGTGGGAGGGGAGGGGAGATTCCCTTTCTAGATAATACCTAGGAACCCTGCCCTTGAGAAATTATGAAGAACACTTAGAGGACTATAGGTAATGCAGATTAATGTGTCTAATTTTGTCTTCGAGGACAGAGGATTGATAATGATATAGACTAGAGAGAGTGCAATCTCTGTTTCAGTCTTTAATCACATAAGCAGGACCAATGAAAGAAGCATAATTTCCTTCCTCAAAACGAGTCAGAGTGGAAGAATTTTGTGACCAGAAGAGAAAGTGATATTCTAAGATTGGTGAATCTCATTTTGCATACTACATTAATTTCATATTTTGACTGTATTTTCAGTCTTTCGCCATAAAGAAGCGGATCCACGACTGAAAGATGTGAGTCAGTCTTCTCTCTCATTGTTGTTTCATATTATGTCAGCATTAGTAATAGGAAGAAGTATGGGCAAATCTGATGTATCCTGTGAAAATAAGGAGGTCTTCTTAATTCTTCTGAAGTGAACACTGATTAAAAGACATGATACAATATACACTGGAACTCTGTTAAAAAAGACACTGCTTAACATAGATTCTCTGCTTAGCATAGTCTTATTAAACAGTACCACAGGGATGTAAATCTTCCGGCCAACGGGCCTTTCCCGGCTCGGCCGGCCGGCTGGTCGGCTGGTCGCACCGAGAAAGTAGTCGAGCGCCGGAAATAATAATTATTTTTCTAGCTTGATTGCGAAGTTTTTAACTACGAAGTTACCGTTTAGAACTGGCCGGAAATTGCTTGCTTGTTGCCAGGCTGGACGATTGGACTAATGTTGGCATGTGTTTGGCATATATACATGTAGATCTAGTCTAATATGCCGGAATGATCATTGTAACATACAGACTAACTTGATTTGCCCTGGCAAGATTTCAAATTGATTTGGCTGCTTTGTGGTCGTCACCCTGGTACACTGATGCAAACTTATGAAGGCTCCAGACTGTCACTGTCTGTCTCTTTAAAGTTGCGTGGCTTTGCACAAGGCCCTAGGCTTGTCAGTAGATCAAGTGACGTCTTTTCAAGAGATTTGGATTTAGTTGTGGCAGTTTTCATCCTAACTTTCGTGAACCATGAACAGAATGCTCGTCAGCATTTATGAAGCTATCCAGAAGCAGAAGTACATTTTGCTCAATGCTGGCAAGACCTCAGGGCCTCAGTGCAGTTTTATCACAGTTCACAGAAGCACAGTGAAGTCTCCAGTTGATCCCTCCCTCATTTACTACCTGCAGACTGCTGCCACCAGAATGAAAAGTGCGAAGAAACATAAAAAGCTAGCTGTGCCTAAACTTAAAGAATCTGTGCATGAACTGTCCCTGATTCCTTCCCACTACAAAAGTGTGCCTTCCAAGAACCAAGAACATGTATCACAGGACCCCCTTGCAAAAAGGAAGGCCAACTTTGAAACAGCCCCTAAAGAGAAGTGGCCTTGTGTCCAAGACATTAGGGTTTTTTTCACCGAAAAGTAACTTATTATTATCCAGGTCATAGTGGATGCTTTCAAAAGAAAGCATGGTGAATAAATAAGAAAGTATGGTGAATTCAAAGCAGTATTTCTTTCTCTCTTTATCATGTTCTCTTATGTCCTCTTTCTTGCAGTTCAGTAATGTATTTAACAATTTAAGTGTTGTACAAGATTTGTTACTATGAAACCTTATGCGGAACACTGCATCCGCATTTTGAACCTCGGGGNNNNGGGGGGGGGGGGGGGGGGGGGGGGGGGGGGGGGGGAAGGATTTTCCTGATTTTTTGCTCTTTGCCATTTACATCCCTGGTACCAGCTGCCATGTTCCTTATAAAATAGCGCCCTGTATTACAGAAAAATATTGTATTAACACACCCGCAAAAGCTTGGAAGGTCCAAAGGGTGTTTTGTGTTAAGAGTTTGACTGTACATGTCGGCTGCAGAGACATTACAATCAACATCGAGTTCTCTCAAACACCGTTTATGCCTAGCAGCTCATGCAAGCAAAAGTAAATAATTTCATATATGTACAGTATAATGATCAGTAGAAATCCTTATAATGTCAACAATATGCTTATGTTCAACATCTTAAAGCCATTGTTATGCCACTCTGCCTACTCTCACCCACTGATAAGCAACAGCATCAAACAGCATCATATAATGAAGAGGTTACTAAAAAGGAATAGTACATAGAAACAAATGAGGGCATTTGTCAGGTCAAGTTGTTGTCATAACACTTCAGTAAATTCTCATGACGTTGGCTGTATCTAGCTTTACTTCAGTTTTGAAGTGCAATGAGTGAGCTACACAGATATTAAAAAAACATTATGGCCCATGACATGCTTCTTCTTAGGCAAATTTGGAGACTAAGCCTTGAACAACACAGTAAAACTCCAGTAAGTCTGCAGTGAAATAATGTTAATTCTCCTGATCGTATGGTTCGCCCTTTAAATTTCAAAATACCTCCTAAAAATACATCGAATGTGCCTTGACTTCCCCTTCTTTCCTGTATGCTAAAGTTTGCACAATTTGAAAAAAACCTAAACTTCCTCGAAAATTTACAAATCCCCCCTCACATTTATAAATGTGGAGAATGTCTCTCCCAACTCATGTGACCTGGAGAAAACATGGGGTCAAATGATAACATTTTCTGATTCTATAAATTTTTGATGGAAGAATTAACTCATTATTATGTTATGAAATTTGAGACAAAAGGGCAAAAATTATAGAAAGCATTGCACCCGGCAATACTGACATATATATAGACATATATATATGTACTTGTCTTTGTCAAGGTGCTTCTCTAATGTTACTGCAAATAATACAAAAAGTATTTCTTGGAATGTATTCTTGCTTTACCAAGTGGATTTGGGCTCAACCCTTTGATGTATCTCTCTATTGTGATGAAGCTCATTGGTGTTCCAACAAGGGAGTAATGCTGGGTGAAAGAATAGAAAGTAATCAGTTAGCTGCCCTTTAATTTTCTGTTCTCTTGATTCTGTAATCTTATTAATTATTTGTATATTATTATTTCAGACCTTTGAGATTGCTAGCAAGTACCACTTTATTCACACCTTGGCTTTGATGGCTGTCCCTCTTACCAGGAAACCATTGCTGGTGGGTTGTTAAATTGTTTCTGTCACAATGTATATTATATCTACCTCATCTCTCTAACTCGTCAGTTTGTTTTCCTGTTCAGTCCATTACATCTGTTTCCAGGACCTTGTTATCATCATCATCATTTCACTACAACAGAACCTTGATAATAATTAAACCTGTAATATTTTTACCTCATTTGAAATATGGATTCACATGTTGGGATTCATTACAGTATTTACCTGTGATTTGGACCTGGGTAGTAAGTATGCCTCAGTAACAAATATACTTTTTCCATACATGATGAAGGCTTACTTATGATCAAGCTTTGCTGCATTTGAATAACTTCTAATACTTCTGAGGATTTACTGCCAATCACATAACATGGACATTTTTGCCTATTAGCACAGTAAGAGGAATTTCTAGACTTCAGACAACCTAATCACAAAACAGGCAAAGCTAATAATGAATGTGGAAGAGATCATTAAGATTCACATTACTGTTGGCCAGTGGCATGAAGCTCCCATGTCATTCTGGGCATTTCTCTGTGACTTAGTAACTATCTCGCGTGGTCTTTTGGAATAGTATTTTGCCACTTCTTGATAATCTAATCAAGTGATTCCATTTTTGTTAATGTCCATATTACACAGTAGAATCCTTTTGACATGAAACTGAAAAAAAATGGTCAAATCTGGAGGGGTTAAGCAAGGTTTGTGTTATCAGCTTACAGTAAAATATTGTCTCTTACTCAGTTTAAGAGATACAGACTTTCTTCGGACAATTTGCCATCCCAAGTCTCTTTTAACTCCTTTTGATAAAAGCAAGACATAAGGTTTCTCAATTTATTACTGATGAATTTTAATATCAGTTGACCATAACATAAAAATTTCACCAAGATAACATATTTTGGTTGTAGAATCTTCTTCAGTTGTATGTTTAAAATGACATGAGCCTCACCTTTTCACTGTCATTCCAGACTGGAACATTAATGACGGCAGGCCTGGTGCTGTTTTGTGGTAGCTGCTACTTCCATGCCATGACAAACAACACTACCATTAGGAAGGTCACGCCTTATGGAGGATTCCTCCTCATCTTTGCCTGGGCCTCAATGGCCCTTTGACCTCCTGATGTCCTGCTGAGTTAAAGAGGAGAAAAAGAATTAAAGGGGTCAGAAGACAAGACTGCCATTTCACAGAAGACTTGATGTGCATGTTATGTGTTGATACACAATTACGATTATGTCGCAGATTTCTGTGTGGGTGAAACTGAGGAAAGTGATGAGGTTTTAAACTTTAAATTTATGAGAATCCCTTTCTCTATTCCTCTGTTGATGAAAGCCATAAAAATATAAGATATTTAGGGCAAGTTAAGGATGTTCATGCCTGTGTGTTAGTTGATAAACTTGGCAAAATGCCACTTCTCATATTTTTCTACCGTGAATTTTTTGGGGTGGGGTAATTTTGATTGCTTGCAATTGTTCTAACTTTTCATGCCATCGAAGGCGTTCCTGTTTGGTGCACTTTGGTGTGCTAGATATACAGTGGCCTCTAGCACATTGTCAATCTTTCTTGCTTTGATAAAAGGTCCTGTAGACTATCTTGATCGACTGTCAGTAGAGTTTGTGCCATCTGAAATATACCTTGCAGCCGTGTTGACCCCTTTTGTAGAATAGGGATTTAAGGTGGTGCATGTACTTTTTGATATCACCCTTGCTTTAATAATGGATTTTAATGAATTTTTAATTCACTGTTAAGGCATTTCATAATTTTCTATTTCATTCCAGTGATTTATTGTAGTGTTGCATCACGTATAAAATGGGTCAAACTCACCATTTAAGAAGCAATAAAAAATTAAAAAATTGTGGCATACATTTTGTGTTAATGTATAAATTTGTAGTCTGCATTCAGGTCTCATGGAAGTACTAGTATTATTTTATCGGGAATTGTAAGTTGGGCTTAGTGATTTTATAAGAATCCGTAGATAGGCTGCAAAAATTATTTTATTTTGTGAAAAATAAGAACATATCTTGTAGATAAAGAGATATAAGCAATCCCAGTTGATTCCAAGCTTCATGTCCACCGACTGTGATGTTGTATATCAGGATTCAAGATCCAAGACAAGGATGACATATAAATAAAGTCTAGCTATGGAGTCTACCATTAAGCTGTCTAGTTTGATAAGGCACAGGAAAAGCTAATGAAACTATGATAGTGCAGTTGTTGTAGTGCAAATGAAGGCAAATATTGTCATCCACATGACAAAAGTTCACAAAGCCTTGGAAATTTTACAGGAGGAGGAGGGCAAAAAATAGATCCTCCTCCTGGCCCTGGTTAAGGAAGCTTGTTTGTTATTAGGAGAAATGCACCCAAAAAAAAACATCTAAAGGATAAGGAGGTTTTGTCATGCGGATCTCAGGTAAGCAAATTTGCTAATCTAATAAAATTATCAAGAAAGGACATTAGGTAGCATGTGCTTGAGAGCAAAAATATATTTGCGAGAGACTTTTAAGAAATAAGGGATCTTTATTTTGGAAATATTTGTCAGTTTTCATTCTCTATGAAACATCCAATAATCAGTGGGCAGAAAGCATTTCACGTATACTAAAGAATTTGGAGGCTTAATTGTGTGCATTTCGTTTGCATGCTTCATAGATGATTTGGAGCCCCAAATGGTTTTAATGACTTATTCATATATACAAGTGGAATGTGAGTCTAACATTTTATGACAGGGTGAAAGGGCCTAAACAAAACATTTCCACACAGAAAAAATTATTTTAGCCAGATATGAAGTCCTGAGCTTTCATCACCTTTTTTGATAAAAACTGCTGCAGTTTTGTTATAAGTAAGTACACCACCAGCAGTTTGTAGTGAGACCATAATTATTGCAATAGTGGGAATATAATTATACATACAATTTTGATTTTGAATGACAGTAAACTTATTTTCTTTACTCATATGTTACGTGACCTACAATAGATCTTCTTGATCTCAAACATGACAAAGACATGACTCATTGCAGTGCCTTGGTCTCAACTCCTTACTTTCCTGTTCTGAATATGAAATTTACTTCCAAAATCAAATACAGTAGAGTCTTGTTAACAACAAATTAAAAGGACTAACCAAATCCTGGTGGATTAAGTGAGTTTTGGGTTATCAATTACAGTGTAATGTAAGGGGAAGTTATAATCTTTCACAATAATTATGAGCATCGAATTCAGTATGTTGTGCTTTTGAACTGCATGTTGTTGGAAATTGCTTACGTTGTCATCACCTATGATTAATGCGATAATTAATGTAATTTCCATGCGCCTGACCACCACGGAACAAGAGGAGGGAAAATTGCAACAAGGCGTCTCATTTTTCCTCTCTCTGTCACTTTTTCCTCTCTCAGGTGCTGACATGTATATTGAACTCTTTTGTACTTCATAAATTTGAAATTTTGGACAAGTTTCTCTCAAGTCCTACTGCAACTATAGGTTTGTTCTGGCATGCTATTTGTTCTGAAGTTGCTGGACTCTAATCTGCTTATGAATGATACAAACTGTTATCAGATCCATCCATTTAAGTGTGAAATATTTGCAGATGCCAGTTCATCAGAAATCAGCACTCTCCTTTGGGAAATTTTTTTAAGGAATTCGTAACCAATGAAATGACAGATTTTCAAACATTTATCAGTCTTATTGTAAGGTATCTATCTTTTGTTGAACTGGCATCCTTTGAACATATTATATGTTTTTAAGAACAGAGTGAACTGTTGGGTTAAAATTAGATATTCTGTGAGATTTGTTTCTGAATGATTTGATTGTGTTTATATAATTATTTTTCGCCTTTATTTTTCATTTGTATTGAGGGTATGCTGATGAGTGTTTGAAGCACTTGATGCAAGAGTTCCTGATTTGATGGGTTAGCACCAGGATTACACATGACTCCTTCAAGGTTATATTGGCAATGAGCAGTTTCGTTACAAGCAGTTCTCCCAACAAAAAGTTCTGTTATTTACAGCCAGGTGTCTCCTTGTAATTGCAGCTTATTCATTTGGTAGTTCAGCTTTAAGACAACATTTTTTTCACATAATAGAATACTAACTGGATATACACTACTCCTTTTAAACACAACTTTTTGTGTGCTCCTGAAGAGTTGCAATTTGGTGGATTTGGCTGTATTAGTATGTTTCATTGTGTTTGAAAAATGTTTAATCTGACCGTGCGTTGTCGTCATTTCTGGTCTGTGGATAGCATTAGTCTTGCAGCCGGTGACTTCCACTACATCAAGAACTGAGATATCAGGCTATGAAGATGGTCAGGGCCAGCCAATATTGAATACTTTTTTGTTACAGAAAACAAGTGTAAACCCATTTCTGTACACAAGAGAATTGAATTCATTAGAAAATAATCAGTAATGGCAGATAAAGTGGAGTGCTTGTGAGGCAGTTTAGATGACTTTATGAAACAAGGTTCTACAATTATGATTCTCTCAGAAATGTTTACATTGCAATGGAGGAACTTCCAGTCATTTTGACATGACCATATCTCAGACTAGAATAATGCTGGCTCAAACCTTTTTTTCACCTACTGAAAGGACGCGCAGAAAGCTATTATATTACACCAATAACTTGATACAGTCAGAATGTGACGTAAACTGCACTTGAAATGTCTGCAAGACACTTGGTAGAAAAACATCCTAGGACTGGAGAAACATCTTGTTTA
Source organism: Ellobium chinense (assembly GCA_033807755.1). NCBI lineage: Eukaryota > Metazoa > Mollusca > Gastropoda > Ellobiida > Ellobiidae > Ellobium > Ellobium chinense. The sequence goes on along the minus strand of JAWQUT010000144.1, from coordinate 1,280,449 downwards.
AGTGTTAACATATGTGTAGTTCAGTTTCCTTTCATTAACCCAACAGGCTGTGACCATTATATGTGATAAAAGCAGTGGAAATATAAAATAAAATTGAAAAGTTGAATAATGGAATGACTTGTGGTACTTATAGTACAGCATTTCATGCATGTGCTGCAAACTGTAATAAAATTCCAGACGTGCAATTTAGCCAAGGCAAAATAGTGATGTGCTATGGCAGTGACTGTGTGCTTCTTTGATGTGAAAAATATCATTGTCCATGAACGATGAGTGGATGGAGAATTTCATGCTGTCGCTGGCTTCTGCAGATGTTTTCTTGTAGACTGTTGAAAGGGAAAATGAATTGGTTACATCTGAGATGATGACTACACAGAGAACAGTTCTTTGTGGTACTAAAAGATGAGTTAGACCTTGGAGTTGATGTTGGTCTTCATATTGAATTATCACCTACAGAAGTTCTTAACCTTGTTCATCAGGCCGTGTCCCTGTGGAGTGTCTCACTTTACAACCAGTATGCAGTGTGCCACTTATCTCTGACTCCCTCACCCCACTGCCATTAGAAGACTGATTCCATTTTGTTTAACAACCAGTTTCATATACTGAACTTAACTAGGAATGGACACTGTAAAGGAAGAGCTTTTAATAGGAAGGCAGGAACTGTGACTGATAAAATGTGAAAAGATTAATGGCTGTCTTTTTCAGTGTCCGTAAGACCATGTTGCTTTAAAATTCCAGCCATGTCAGTTAGCTCTTCATTTAATGTGTGTCTTGCAGTCTGCCCCCCTGTATTTGCTCATATCCTGCCATCTTGATGTGATGTTGGGAATAGTGGGACGGAGGCATGGCTTTCACGGCACTTTCTTCTTCCTTGTCTGTGCCAGCACTGTTTGTAGCTAGTCATTTTTGCTTAGTTCTATTTGTGATTGATGTGGACAATGAACCTATTATGCAGAACTTTTTCATTTGTTAGGACACAGTGATGGTCAAGGAAGTGTTCCCAATACTCATGGAACATTGTTGCAATACTCCCTTGTGTTTTGTCAGATTATGTGTAACGATGTTCCCAATTCGGTCAACACTTCTGGAATGGTCAGTGCAGGCATTCTGCGTAAATCCCTTTGCTATGACATGTTTTTCAAGTGTTGATGTCATCAAGTTACAATGAGTCCATAGCCTGTTCATAGAAATTGTTAATTTTATAGGAAATAAGACATACAGGTATACTAGGTATGACATTGTATTTTTTTTCCTGGGAAGTATCAGTATTTCTAAGAACCGTTAGAACTGTTTGTAACAAAGGGATGGATCAACACTTAAATATACTTACTACAAAATTTATGGGATGCCTGAAACTGTTTTGCATAAAGCATATTTCATAATATCCTTATAATAATCAAGACCAGCTAGTAATTTGAAATATAGAAATTGTTTTTAATTGTGATAGTTATGTATAAAGCATTTTCATAAGAAGCATAGATGAGTGTACATGAATATCATATGCAATGAAAGGATTAGTTAAACTTGCTGCATTTCTACCTTTAATGTGAAGAAGGCTGAAGCAGTATTTGAAATGATTAACTTTAATAGGTGCATATACCTTAGGTCGTAACAGTGTTAGTAAAAGTTATGGTCTAGTTTTATTTATGATGATGAGATGTTCTGACTTTATGTTGATGATTTTTTTTAAACTGTAGGGTGAATTTGTTTCTGAAGATCCCAATTATTGGCATACCATTGCTGATTAGAAGAGATATGTAGTCTATTTCACAGAATAGAAAACCTGCAGAAGCATTAATAACTATTTCCTGGATGTCGTGAAACAGCATTATTGGCAGGAGACTTATACTTGCCACATGCATGGATAAGCAACTCGCAGTGGACAAGCATTGCTGCCTTAGACACACTATAGAACAATAAAACTGGTTCACATGGGGGTTTCTACCAGCTACATCACTACAAAGGAGTAGTGTATCCGTAGGTTTTCTAATCTGTGGTCTACTTGTTGTTTTGTTGATTGTACATAAAACATTTGAGTCATGTTTGTGTCTTGTAAATAAACAGTATTGGTAACAATCTGACGCTATTTTGTATGTGGTTTTCTTTGTGTCGGTGATTGGAGCTTAATAATGCTGGTCTTTCTCCTTATTGTGCTTTTTTAAGTAAACATGGCTGTGGGTTTTAGTGACAAAAAGAATACAGTAATTATGAGCTTTTTAAAATGTTGTCTAGGCAAAGTTTGCTGAAGTGATCTCGTGTTGTCAGGCACAAGCGAGAAGACCACTCAGCAATTTCCTTGTTAGTATACAAAGCTGGTGCCATATTACAGACTCCAATCATTAGCTTATGAAAGAAGTTTCACTACCTAAAGCCAGGTACCAAGTTTGCTTATGCAGAAGTTGAGCAAAATACATAAATCACTGGAAGCCACAGAAATAGGGTTCCTACAATGAATGCTCAAAATTCATTGTCAGAAAAGAAAACAAATGCACAGATCTTACGGAAAACAAGAAGTTACTGATACTGAAGAGGTGAAGACACCTAAAATTCATAGATCTGATGAATAGACAACAGTTAGAACATTTGGTAACAACTGGAAAACTGATAAATAAAGCAGGTGAAAACAGAGAAAATTCTGAATGAAGTGGCAACTGGGATGGTAGCATAAAGCAATAGTGAAATTGAAATGTTAGGCTGGACAGTAGACAGACGGAAGTGGAGATTCATGATGGCCTACACCAGTTGGCGTGATACATGTACCTATTGAAGTAGGAAAAAGGCTGGAGAAAACTACTGGCATTAACCATTAACAAGATGACCACTTCAGGAATCTAACAATTATCCTGAGGGATGACAAATAAGTCATCTTTAACCTGCCTACACATGCTTGGCCATAGCCATGTGACAGACCCCAATAACTAACTATTGACAATAGCTCTCACTGACTATAATCGGGTAATCTGAATTGCTGACAGATGGGCTGAAAAAATTATGAATAAAATCCTTTTCATTGGCATGTTCAACATGACCATGGCTGGAATCGTTTAATCCTGAGTCCAGTATTGAAACTACAGTATCTGGTCACACTGCGCTTCAAAGGGTCAATGGTTTCTCATTGAAAATTGGATCTGAGTTCTACTTATGCAAGTTTAGATCAAATGGCTTAACAATATATGTAATGTTCTATTGATATTAATGACTTATTTCTCCTTGACTCCTCCTTCTGTTACTGATGATGATGATGATGATTATAATGATGATAAGATGAGGTCACTAAAACCCGATATTGGAGTCATGGTGTAGTGGTGATAAGTGTTGTCTTTAAGACAACTTGGCAATCGACAATGGAAAGGACAGGGAAATAATTCAGTAAAAACTGGAAGTTTGTAAAATAAAACAACGGTTATCTCCCCTAGACCATCGCTTGCATTCCGCTTACTGACACTTTCTTTTCCCTCTGGGCCCTTTGAAAAATAATAATTTTATGTGTTACTCTACAAACTGTACCGTGATTTCGGAATTTTATTTCCAATGGAGGTTAAAGTACTCTTTTTGCCCTATCTTTGAAAAATAGTCACCTCGCCTTCTGATTTGGACTCCTATTCTTCATTACGTTGGTTTTGACAGCGTGCTAATGCATAGGCCTACGCCTAACACACTGTATTTGTATAGATCTATGAGGCTCAAATTGTATCTGAAACTTCAAAATTGGATACCTTATCTAGATCACACGTTTTTTTTAACATATTTCTACATCCAGACATTGGCTGGCAGGGCCCCCCAAAATGGGGAATTTTAAAAATGAGCGGATTAATAGGATCACACAGTCAGTGATTGGCCTATTATTAGTTGCCTAAAACTTAGACGCGTGAACTCCTGTAGACAAACAATAATTTTGTTTAGACACAAATAGTCTGAGATTGCGTAATGGGCCATTTTCATCATTACCTTCAATGAAAAAAAAATATCTGCTAAACTGTCTCACCTGTTAGGCCCATGTTTTAAAATGCCTCGCAAATGACACTGTGCTCTTGAGAGTAATTCTTGAAAAAATGACACGATTTTTATGAAAACGGACGGTAGTGATCAATAAACTTGCAAGTCAACGACTGAGAATGTTGAAATGAAAACAAAATTATCAGAATATAAAACCCTTACCTTCCACTCTCCAACTGTTTCTCCTCTTTTTTTTTCCTGTTGTTGTTGTTGTAAATAACTGATTATGTCAATGTTTTGAAGTGGGGACTAGTGGCAATTTACAGTATTTATGATGGGCGGTATAGAAAGGAGGTTTTTGTTACTGTAAACATTGTTGGCTGAGATTTACCACACATGAGATAAAATGGATTTTTGTACTGTACTAGATTTGGTGAAATTTAGTGTACATGTATGTTTCTGTTTCTCTGGAAATGGTTGTGATATTGTTCAGTGTGTAATGTGTATAATATGTTGCACATGATAATGTGAGGTGAATAAATTATTGCTATTGTTACTGAGATTGAGGATTAGCCCGACACCACTAATGCCCACGTCTTCTCTTGACTGTTGTTGCCAGCTGGGGATAACTCTCATAAATCTCGTTTGTCGCATGAAATCCTGTCATTAGAGCTGACATGCCGTATTATTATTCTTCATCATCTTAGCCTGCAGAGGTCTATAACGACGTATCTTTACTATTAGGGTAAACTGGTTATTATTACTATTATGAATTATGATATTAATAATTATCAATATTAATAATTAACAATAATTATGAAGCCTCTGCTTCAAGTCTAGGTAGGAGCATAGTCTCTGTATACGATCCTCTTTGTATCGGAGGCTGAAATCCAATCCATGCTTTCCCCCCTGACCTTGAGACTCTTGCGATTTGAGTGCACAAACAAAAAAAAAATAGATGCTGCGTGTGTATGTGTAAGTGAATATTACATGTGTGTAATGAATACGGTCAAATCGTATCGTGTTAAGAGAGAGAGAGAGAGAGAGAGAGAGAGAGAGAGAGAGAGAGAGGGGAGAGAGAGAAGAGAGAGAGAGAGGGGTGAGAGAGAGAGGGGTGAGAGAAAAAGAGAGAGAGAGAGAGAGAGAGAGAGAGAGAGAGAGAGAGAGAGAGAGAGCGAGCAAGGGAAGGAAGCCTACTCTAGGTCTAATTAAATAAATAAAGCAAACGTACAAACCTTGTCAACTCACTCTTTCAAGTTCACACAAAATATACAATTTAATTACACATTTTGCTATCCCCTTTGTACTCGTCTATTCATACTTTCATACGTAGTATCCAACATCCTTCCAACAGTTCCAAGTCACTACAAATACACCCTATTTAACACAATTCCCGCTTTAGATTACTAAACATCTTAATATTCATCTTAACCTCGTTCATACTCTCTAACACATATGCACATCTTCTGAAATGATCACGTATTGCAACGCTACCTCACATTTACTCACCATTCTGAATGACGTCAAAGATTACAAGGGCGATCCTCGGGAACTCTGCCAATATTTTTACCTGTCAACCTGGATCACTAGTACAGTTACTGTAAGTGCTAGGGCAGAGTCACCTCACTACTTTTACACGGTCCTTATACCCCGACATTCAGCCTTCCCAAGTATCCCACACATCCACTCTCTGCACGCTTTTTACCTTCTTCCTCTTCACGGTCCAGACAAACAACTCATCTCCATTTAACGTAGCTCATACTACTTGTGACATCATGTATGTATGTATGTGTGTGTGTGTGTGCATGCGCTGTGTGTGTAATTTTGTATGTTTGTTGAAGTATTTGTGTTGGGATATGTGTACATGCTGCTGTGAAGCACTTCGAGCCCTCCGGGGGTGAAACTGTCTATAAATGCACTTTATTATTATTGTTGTTGTTGTTATTATTATTTTTCTTTTACTATTATTATCACCATCATCATCATTGCCAGTAGTAGTATATTAGTATATTATGTCTTCCTGCTCATATATTTATGATGTCATGTTCGTGAGCTAAATGAAAATATTGTATGTTGTATCGTAGAACAAACATGAGGGGGCACACACCAGAAGAAACACAGATTCGAAACAAGCAACACGTGATAAACAAATCAATACAAAACGAATCAATATTAAGACATCGATGAATTTTATTGACTGAACACAAATTGCTCTCCATTGTCATTATTATTAAGTCTTAGTTCGATCACAAACAATCTGCTTGTGCATGCGTCACTCACGCTGAAGGCAGTCACTCACTTTACAGAGGACATGACGTAAACTGTACATAATTTCAGAGGGTCAGGTTACACTCAAACACGCTTATTACGAACACACGAAACGCTGTAATTCTCTCAA
>JAWQUT010000144.1:1250517-1273792 GCA_033807755.1 Ellobium chinense | reverse complement strand
GTGCGCCTCCTGGGAGTGAAATCGTGAATGCTTGAACTAGGGACTTTTTAAGCTTTAAATTCAGATTCAGCATGGTCAAATTAGAGGAAAAATGTGGATTTTTGTTTTGTTTTGTGTACGGTTGCCATGGCAACGCCGCCATATTGGATTTCGTATGTTGAAAATGAGCTACATGTATTTTCAAAAGCCTAAGGCTCCTAGAGTTTTGAATGTGATCATTTCAAATTTTGTACACTTATAAAATAGCTCTATAAAAATAATAAAATGCATTTGTTTTTTGTTTATTTATCATACAATGTCAGTAAAAAAATTTTGAAATATGTGTGTTGACGGATGTGTATTTTTCTCAATTTTCCACCAGATAATCGACTTTTTTTCAAAAACGTGAATTAAATTTAGAAAAAAGGATGCATTTTATTAAAACACATTCTATGGGATAGATATATTCCACTTTTGAAGTCAGTCGGTTCAGAAATAAAAAAGCCTTAGGGAAAAAAGTGGAGAAAAACAACATTTTGAGAAAAACGCATTTGAAGTTTTGATAGCGCGTTTATACAAGGCTAAGATGACCATCTAGAGGTGCCCTTTCAGGGCATAAAACGAATGTTTCTGGCCTCAAAGGTTATTTTTCTCATAGCAGGAGAGGTCAAAGTGTCAAAAAATACCAAAAACCCAATTTCGATATTTTAACCCCTAGACCCCCTTTTCAGAAGGCGCACCCCCCCTTAAATATAGACTATTTGCAACAGAATTCATGGGATGCCTAAAAATGTTTTGCATAAAGCATATTTCATAACATCAGTATGTTAATCTAGACCAGCTAGTAGTTTGAGATATAGAAAATGTTTTGTAATAGCGATAGTTATGTATAAAGCATTTTCATAAGAAGCATAGATGAGTGTACATGAATAACATATAAAATGAAAGGATTAGCTAAACTTGCTGCATTTCTACCTTTAATGTGAAGAAGACTGAAGCAGTATTTGAATAGTCTGAGTGACATGATAAATAAAAGTAAGTAATATTATGAAATGGTAGAAAGTCACTTTTTAATTGCTTAGTAGTTTGCAGGAATGTTGCACATCAACATGATTAACTTTAATAGGTGCACCTTAGGTCATAACAGTGTTAGTGAAAGTTTTTGTCTAGTTTTATTTATGATGGTGAGATATTCTGACGATGTTGATGATTTTTTTGAACTGAAGGGTGAATTTGTTTCTGAAGATGGCAATCATTGGCATACCATTGCTGATTAGAAGAGATATGTAGTCTATTTCACAGAATAGAAAACCTGCAGAGGCATTAATAACTATTTCCTGGATGTCGTGAAACAGCATTATTGGCAGGAGACTTATACTCGCCACATGCATGGATAAGCAACACGCAGTGGACAAGCATTGCTGCCATAGACACCCTATAGAACAACAAAACTGGTTTACATGGCGGTTTCTACCAGTTACATCACTACTAAGGAGTAGTGTATCTGTAGGTTTTCTACTCTGTGGTCTACTTGTTGTTTTGTTGATTGTATATAAAACATTTGAGTCATGTTTGTGTCGTGTAAATAAACAGTTTTGGTAACAATCTGATGCTACTTTGTATGTGGTTTTCTTTGTGTCGGTGATTGGAGCTTAATAATGCTGGTCTTTCCCCTTATTGTGCTTTTTTAAGTAAGTAAAGCTGTGGTTTTTAGTGACAAAAAGAATAATTATGAGCTTTTTAAAATGTTGTCCAGGCAGTTTACTGAAGTGATCTTGTATTGTCAGGCACAGGGGACAAGACCACTCAACAATTTCCTGGTTAGTGTACAAAGCTAGTGCCATATTACAGACACCAATGATTAGCTTATGAAAGAAGTTTTACTACCTAAAGCCAGGTACCACGTTTGCTTATGCAGAAGTTGAGCAAAATACATAAATCACTGGAAGCCACAGAAATGTGGTTCCTACAATGGCTGTTCAAATTTCATTGTCAGAAAAGAAAACAAATGCACAGATCTTACGGAAAGCAAGAAGTTACTGATACTGATGAGGTGAAGACACCTAAAATTCACAGATCTGATGAATAGACAACAGTTAGAACATTTGGTCACAACTGGAAAACTGATAAATAAAGCAGGTGAAAACAGAGAGAAAATTCTGAATGCAGTGGCAACTGGGATGGTAGCATAAAGCAATAGTGAAATTGAAATGTTAGGCTGGACAGTAAACAGACGGAAGTGGAGATCCATGATGGCCTACACCAGTTGACTTGATACTTGTTGAAGTAGGAAAAGAGCTGAAGAAAACTACTGGCATTAACAAGATGACCACTTCCGGAATCGAACAATTATCCTGAGGAATGACAAATAAGTCATCTTTAACCTGCCTACACGTGCTTGGCCATTGCCATGTGACCGATCCCAGTTACTAACTTTTGACAATAGCTCTCACTGACTAAAGTTGGGTATCTGAACTGCTGACAGATAGGCTGAGAAAATTATGAATAAAGTCCTTTTCATTGGCATGTTCAACATGACCATGGCTGGAATCATTTAATCCTGAGTCCAGTATTGAAACTATTTGGTCACACTGGTCTTCAAAGAGTCAATGATTTCTCGTTGAAAACTGGATTTAAGTTCTACTTATGCAAGTTTAGATCAAATGGCTTAACACAACATATGTAATGTTCTAGTGATATTAATGACTTATTTCTCCTTGACTCCTCCTTCTGTTACTGATGATGATGATGATGATTATAATGATGATAAGATGAGGTCACTAAAACCCGATATTGGAGTCATGGTGTAGTGGTGATAAGTGTTGTCTTTAAGACAACTTGGCAATCGACAATGGAAAGGACAGGGAAATAATTCAGTAAAAACTGGAAGTTTGTAAAATAAAACAACGGTTATCTCCCCTCGACCATCGCTTGCACTGAGCTTACTGGCACTTTCTTTTCCTTCTGGGCCCAATGAATAATAAAATGTGTTACTCTACAAACTGTACCGTGATTTCGGAATTTTATTTCCAATGGAGGTTAAAGTACTCTTTTTGCCCTATCTTTGAAAAATAGTCACCTCGCCTTCTGATTTGGACTCCAATTCTTCATTAGGCTGGTTTTGACAGCACGCTAATACATACATACGCCTAACACTGTATTTTTATAGATCTATAAGGCTTAAATTGTTTCTGAAACTTTAAAATTGGATACCTCATCTAGATCACAGATATATTTACATATTTCTACATCCTGACATTGGCTAGCAGCTCCCCCCCCNCCCCCCAAAATGGGGGATTTTATATATTAGCGGATTAATAGGATCACACAGTCAATGATTGGTCTATTATTAGTTGCCTAAGACCTGGACGCGTGAACTTCTGTTGACGCACAATAATTTTGTTTACACACAGACATCCTGAGATTGCGTAATGGGGCCATTTTCATCATTACCTTCAATGAAAAAAAAATATCTGCTCAACTGTCTCACCTGTTACTGTTAGGCCTATATTTTAAAATGCCTCGCAAATGACACTGTGCCCTTGAGAGTAATTCTTGAAAAAATGACACGACTTTTATGAAAACGGACAGTAGTCAGGGCCGTCTTACCCGCAGGGCACTATGGGCAGTAGCCCAGGGCCCCGGGCTCTGGGGGGCCCCGGGCTCTATGAGCCCCCGGGCCTTATTAACAATGTAATTTATGTTTATGTCACTGATGTTATGTGATAAAAGAATGTGAATTTTTTCAGACACATGGTAGGCCTATAGACTTAACCTTTTACTTTGTATCAAGAAGGTAAGGGGCCCCGTGGGGCCTGAGTGCCCAGGGCCCCCGAAATACTTAAGACGGCCCTGACAGTAGTGATCAATAAACTTGCAAGTCAACGACTGAGAATATTGAAATGAAAACACAATTTTCAGGATGTAAAACCCTTACCTCCCACTCTCCAACTGTTTCTCCTTTGTTTTTGTTGTTGTTTGTTGTTGTTGTTGTTGTTGTTGTTGTTGTTGTAAATAACTGATTATGCCAATGTTTTGAAGTGGGGACTAGTGGCAATTTACAGTATTTATGATGGGCGGTATAGAAAGGAGGTTTTTGTTACTGTAAACATTGTTGGCTGAGATTTACCACACATGAGATAAAATGGATTTTTGTACTGTACTAGATTTGGTGAAATTTAGTGTACATGTATGTTTCTGTTTCTCTGGAAATGGTTGTGATATTGTTCAGTGTGTAATGTGTATAATATGTTGCACATGATAATGTGAGGTGAATAAATTATTGCTATTGTTACTGAGATTGAGGATTAGCCCGACACCACTAATGCCCACGTCTTCTCTTGACTGTTGTTGCCAGCTGGGGATAACTCTCATAAATCTCGTTTGTCGCATGAAATCCTGTCATTAGAGCTGACATGCCGTATTATTATTCTTCATCATCTTAGCCTGCAGAGGTCTATAACGACGTATCTTTACTATTAGGGTAAACTGGTTATTATTACTATTATGAATTATGATATTAATAATTATTAATAATTAATAATTAACAATAATTATGAAGCCTCTGCTTCAAGTCTAGGTAGGAGCACAATCTCTGTATACGATCCTCTTTGTATCGGAGGCTGAAATCCAATCCATGCTTTCCCCCCTGACCTTGAGACTCTTGCGTTTTGAGTGCACAAAAAAAAAAAATAGATGCTGCGTGTGTATGTGTAAGTGAATATTACATGTGTGTAACGAATACGGTCAAATCGTATCGTGTTAAGAGAGAGAGGGAGAGAGGGGGGGAGAAAGAGAGAGGAGAGAGAGAGAGAGAGGTGAGAGAAAGAGAGAGAGAGANAGAGAGAGAGAGAGAGAGAGAGAGAGAGAGAGAGAGAGAGAGAGAGAGAGAGAGAGAGCAAGGGAAAGAAGCCTACTCTAAGTCTAATTAAATAAACAAAGCGAACTCACAAACCTTGACAACTCACTCTCTCAAGCTCCCACAAAATACATAGATACTTACACATTCAATATTTACATTGCAGCCACATACACACTTCCTTACTGTCACACATTCTAATTATTCGCCATATAGGCTACTGCAATCAGATTCTCCGCCTTGTGGTAACTACAATTCAATAATGAATCTCCGCCTTATGGCAACTAAAAGTCAATAATGAATCTTCGCCTTATGGCACATACAGTAATAACGTCCGCCCGTGGGCACATACAATCAAGACTTTGGGCTCACGAGGCGTCGGTGTTGCCGACCCTGGCAGCCTGAGACACAACAGATTAACATACATTCAATCGACAATGTCATCAATATATTTACTGATCTTGACTTACGTCCTTTTGCTATCCCCTTTGTACTCGTCTATTCATACTTTCATACGTAGTATCTAACACCTTTTCAAGTAGCTACAAGTACAGCCTATTTAACACAATTCCCGCTTTAGATTACTAAACATCTTAATATTCATCTTAACCTCGTTCATACTGTCTAACACATATATGCGCATCTCCTGAAATGATCTGGTATTGCAACGCTACCTCACATTTACTCACCATTCTGAATGACGGCAAAGATTACAATGGCGATCCTCGGGAACTCTGCCATTTCACCTGTCAACCTGGGTCACTAGTACCGTTACTGTAAGTGCTAGGGCAGAGTCGCCTCACTACTTTTACTCGGTCCTTATACCCCGACATTCAGCCTTCCTAAGTATCCCAGACATTAACTCTCTGCACGCTTTTTACCTTCTTCCTCTTCACGGTCCAGACAAACAACTCATCTCCATTTAACGTAGATCATACTGCTTGTGACATCATGTATGTGTGTGTGTGCATGCGCTGTGTGTGTAATTTTGTATGTTTGTTAAAGTATTTGTGTTGGGATATGTGTACATGTGGCTGTGAAGCCCTTCGAGCCCTCCGGGGGTGAAACTCTCTATAAATGCACTTTATTATTATTGTTGTTGTTGTTATTATTATTACTTTTACTATTATTATCACCATCATCATCATTGCTAGTAGTAGTATATTAGTATATTATGTCTGCCTGCTCATAAGTATGATGTCATGTACTTGAGCTAAATGAAAATATTGTATGTTGTATCGTAGAACAAACATGAGGGGGCTCACACCAGAAGAACACAGACTCGAAACAAGCAACAGGTGATAAACAAATCAATACAAAACGAATCAATATTAAGACATCGATGAATTTTATTGACTGAACACAAATTGCTCTCCATTGTCATTATTATTAAGTCTTAGTTCGATCACAAACAATCTGCTTGTGCATGCGTCACTCACGCTGAAGGCAGTCACTCACTTTACAGAGGACATGACGTAAACTGTACATAATTTCAGAGGGTCAGGTTACACTCAAACACGCTTATTACGAACACACGAAACGCTGTAATTCTCTCAAATTTGGCTCAGGCTATTTCATAATATCCATAGGACTTATTTTAATCTGTCATTTTGGGAACGACATAATTTTACGAGAAAGGACTGGTCTAGCATAACCGGTGTTTGTAATAAGCGTGTGTAAGTGTATTATCACAAAATAGCGCAGCCCTNGGGGGGGGGGGGGGGGAAGGAAGAGGGAAAATGAGGACAAGGGGAAGGGTGGAGGCCCCATGCGATTGAGAAAAATTCAGCAGTTAGAATAATCTATGTGTAGTGATCAAAATGTCCTGAGAATTCCATATCAGTGAAAATAATCAGATGTAAAAGGAAATGATGAGTAATAATAGTCTCAGATAGTGCAGGATCCTATTGAGGCGTGAACTCAAATTACAATGTATACATATAAATAAAATGTCCTTCGAACTGCACTAGAACCGGTAATAATAAACTAAGAATAAATAGGCACCAAAACTTTAAAACAGTAAGATCTATGTGATTACAAATCGTCCAGGTTGAAATATTATCATAAATTCACATTCCACAAGTATGGAATCGCACAATTTCTTCTTAGCAGTACTAAATCTAAAGAGTCTTACAGTAGAATCTGCTTGTGGCAATCACCCCTCGTTCCACAGAGAAAGCCGTCACCTTAAACCGGAAGTCGCCTAACACAGGACTGCCTTTCTTAAGTCTTCCTCGAGTATGAAATGACGTCATTTTGAGTATGTTATGCGCGATACAGCCAATGAACGGAGGCCGCTGTCCGCGGGACGGCTCCTTCATACTCAAAATGACGTCAAGTCATCCTTAAAATGACGACGTCAAATAATACCTAAGAAATGCGGTCCCAGGTTGATATTTTTTTTCTGTTGGAAAAAGAAGGATCGAGACTGTGGAATTATGTTTTTTTTTTTTTTTTAATCTGAGATGGGTTGGGGATGAGGAGTGGGGGGAGGGGGAGGGGAGAGGGCAAGGGTCAGAGTCAGCAAGGCTACAACACTAATGATTGTCATGTGTTTAAACCGTTCATAAGTAAAATAAATACGCTGGTATCCAAAACGCAGTTACACCGGATACAACAATCCTCATTTCTCTGTGTCTCCCTGATTCTTTCTTTCTTTCTTTCTTTCTGCAATCATACAAAACATCAGTGATACCAAAAATTGATACACATTGTGCAATACTGCACAATAAAAGTATAAATGATTTTGCAAATTCACATGCGGACATCATCTCATCGTAAAATTTGTAGATCTAGGAGATGATGTTTCAGTATGTGTTTGGTCACACTAGGCAGGTTCGACTTTGTTTCCAACCTATAATTTTGCCACCCGAAAATGATACTGTTTAAGTCCTTTAAGTCAATATTGGACGTACGACAGTATCAATCCGAGAGACCATTTGCAAAACCTCAAGTTAGCACTTTGTTAGTACCACTCTCTTTTACCAAGACGAGATCAAAGGATCCTAAATGGGTGGTCATTTGTCCGACCAGATGTAGTCGGCTAGAATAAACCTCAACCCACATTATTGCAATTTTCACTTAATCGCAACATTTTTCACGCAAAACAAAATGCTGTATTTCTATATTAAAGTCACTGGATAATCCCAGGTCCTTTTAATCGCAACTTCTCTATGCTCTTGAGGAGCTGTGAATATACGGAGTCTTCTGTAACCACATTACTACATCTCCCTTCTCTCCCCTACACCCCACCCCCTTTCCCTGGTGATTTCCTCATCCCCACTACTGTTTGTGCGACTCTGTGCAAGCTCACTGTTAATATCCAATACTTTTGTACAATATTTCAAAGATATATCACTTTCCTAGGTGCACTGAATTTGCTGTGGGCGAGTAGACTATCAGAGAGTAGTCGTCTTCTACACGGACAATCTTTGCCCCAAATAAAGAACGCTTGTCTCGCTAACTTCTTTGCTTTTCCTGGCGTCAGCTAAAAAGTAAAAAGAAGAGTAGACTAGAGCTGTATTGATTCGTTTACGGGAGGCTTTGATTAACTTTCTCCTGAATCAGCCCGTATTTCAATGAAAATAATGAAATCAGGATACTCTTAACCAAGGAATTAGATCTAACCCAAAACAATGTGGGACGTTCTCTGGTGGTTTAATGCTAGAAAGAGAAAGCGAAAGCCAGACAGTGGATCGCTTCCCTCCTGGAAAGTTTTCAAAGCATTTTTCTGCACCTTCTTTCTAAACTAGCAAACGTTTCCACTCGTTGGATATGGTGATGCTCCTCTCTCTCGCTCCCTCTCTCTCTCTCTCTCTCTCTTACACTCTCTCTCTCTTAGGTTTATTTATTCATTACAATATTTGCTTTGAGTCTGTAAATCCCTTTATTCCTCTTCCAGCTCGGTATTTTCAAAGTACACTGTATCATTATGCGCCGGTGAAAGATAGAGAGAAGAGAAGGAACGATCGCGGAAGGGAGGGAAGAGAAGGAAAGATGATTGAGGGTGAGGGAAGGGGATAGATAGATAGATAGATAGATAGATAGATAGATAGATAGATAGATAGATAATAGATAGATAGATAGATAGATAGAT
This sequence comes from Ellobium chinense, assembly GCA_033807755.1. NCBI lineage: Eukaryota > Metazoa > Mollusca > Gastropoda > Ellobiida > Ellobiidae > Ellobium > Ellobium chinense. The sequence continues at coordinate 1,264,859 of JAWQUT010000144.1, read as the reverse complement.
AGATAGATAGATAGATAGATAGATAGATGGGTGGGAACTTTCTATTGCAGAGAAGGAAGAGCAAATAACCAGTACCTACAAGGGAGATTATCCCTGTCTTACATTTCGGCCCTTCCGGCCATCCATGTTAATCAGAATTGGCAACATTTAGGTCAGAACTCTTAGTTGTCCTCCTCAGTCTAGCTGTCCCCGTGCCCCATTATCCCCTTCCCCCTCAGTTCTTTCAACACACAATCCTACATTGCATATATGCATAGCCCAGCTTCACCGTCAGTATTGTCTGAAAAATCTTCCACGCTCACCCCTCATTTTGCTTCATCCTATTCCTTTTCTTCTCTTCCTCCTTTCCGGTATCCCACTCTTTAGCATACATGCCCACGTAATTGTGAACATGCGCTATGGTGATGGACTGCAGCTCAAGATCACCGGAAATCACGTGACCGGCTGTAACCCAATCATGCTCGCCTATGATCTCCGGATATCACGTGATCACATAATATGACTTCATCACGTTTCGTCAATGAATGAACCTGCTTTTATCCACCGGCGGAAGCTGGCATGATGGGACTGCTGGGTTTTCTAAATTTAGAAACGTCGTGCCAATAACATGAGCCAATCAAGACAGCAGCATCCGATTATCTTCTGACTCTCATAAACAATGTGGGAGAATGAGAAACAGCCGATGACAGCCATTGGCCTAAATGGGGTTGGGGACTAGAATCCTGCTTGCTGTCGAAGAAGCTGATCTGTCCAGTGTGGATATCATGATATATGTTGGTGTTGTTGATCATATCATGATCAATATTGTCAGAGCTGTGGCAACATTACTCCTCATCATGAGCTGTAATTAATGCATGGTGCACAGGGAGGGACTGAAGATCTGGAAGAAAGAAAGAGAGAGAGAGAAAGAGAGAGAGAGAGAGAGGGAGAGAGAGAGAGAGAGAGAGAGAGAGAGAGAGGCACGCACATAGAAATGATACTTCTATCTGGCTAGCAAATGCTCTGTGTTGAAATTGCGGATTCCGGATAGACACATTTCCCACCCCCCNACATTTCCCACCCCCCTCCCCCTCCCCTCTCGGGAAATAAAGCGTGAAGTTGAAATATCGATCGTATATAATATTAAGAATTCAAGTGTAAGTTCACTGATGAAGTTAAATTGTGATATGTTTTCCCCAGAAAGTAGAATAAAGCTGCAATGTTAAAACACCGATTCTCTGAACCTTCCCCATTGCTAATATGATAATAATATAGGATGCGTGACTTTGTCATCTAAATTCTCTGACCCATATAAATTCCTCTAGCGAATGGAGCTGGTGCTTATAGCGAATAAAATCACAGCGCTAAGTCTACTTATGATATTGAATCTTATCGTAAGTTAAGATGGATCAACCACTTTACATTAATTCAGTAAACGTAGGCTATAGGCTGATACTCTTTGATTTCCTCATCAACAAGATCAGTAGCCATATACATAATCCTTACGTTAGTTAACGCAATGCAGTAACCTCGGGAAACTCTCAAAACATCACGTAGTGCTCACTGTAGTTAATGCAATACGTTGATTAACGTATAGATTATGTATATGACCTCAGGATCGAAGCTCTTTAGATCTAACATTTCCTTACCACATTCTACTGCAAGGCAATATAGTTATCACTGACGTGTACACTGAGGTGGTCAGTATGTGGAAAGGTCTTGTGTGCAAGACAGCCATTATAAGATTTATTGGATCCATTGACCATAACAAGTGCAGGGCAAGATTCTAGGGCTCTCCCACGGTGTGCTGGGGTTTGGAATAAGGAAACTTTTTTTTTTTTTGTTTTGTTCTCGCTCCTTTCCGACTGGCGCCCCGGCACTGGCTAGTACTTATCAATCTTTCATATTGGGAAGCTGCTTTTTTTTCCTCTTCATGTAAATGATGTTTTTATATTATACTACTGCCTTTCTTCACCAGTTGCCACTCAAATATATATCGTCACATTCATTTCACATTCGCCTAAGTCGTTATTTTGATGTTCTCCCATTTACATGTGGAGTGTTGATTTGTTATTAACTCCCAATTTTACCAGCTGAACCACATCTGTCTTATTGTTTTGCTCCGAGCTAGATGTTGAGAGCGCTAAATTTCTCAAAACCTAAAACACTTCCTTATACATAGAGAAAAAAAATCGGTTCCCTGGGAAACGAGGCGATTAAGCGGAAAAGGCGATTAAGCGGAGGGCGATTAAGCGGAGTCAACTGTAGTAGGTAAATATGGAATGAGCGTGACAGTCTATCCTGGAGGAGTGGAATCTCCGCTTCCCCTCCTCCCCCCTCTCTAACAAAAAACAAACCAAAAAACACTGCCACGATTAAGCATTAGTAAAACCCCATCTCTAAAGCCCTGGGCCAGGTGGGTTAAACCCCAAGGAAGAGAAAACACTGTTTTTGAGCGTACATATATTTTGTCTCAGGATTCTCCCAAAGAACATAATGTCTTTACTATAACAATAGCCCTTCTTTTAACTCTATCCCCAGCACATCTTGGGAGAGTCCTAGGGTTGTTGCCGCCCATCTCCCGAAGGGGCAATGGCGCGTATGGATATTTGAGCTGAGACTACTTTCCAAAAGCCCAAAACGAGATCTATGTTCCACCAAGTGGCGTATCAACGACTCTCAAAGTTACGGAGATATTAAACATATAATGTTGGGTGTATGTTATCAAATCTAAATCCCTTTGAAACTTCAGTTTTAGCAGTTTTTTTTTCCTTTTTTTTTTCTCTGGATAGTGCACATTAATGTAAGAGATTGAATTTGTGTATACTGTACTATCTGATATGTTCCTGTCGTAGTTGATACGTGCACGTAAAAAATTATATAGACAATATTTTTTTCTTTCTTNCCGCCCCTCCCCCCCTCCCCCCCTCGGGAAATAAAGCGTGAAGTTGAAATACCGATCGTATATATAATATTAAGAATTCAGGTGTGAGCTCTCTGATGAAGTTATATTGTGATATGCTTTCCCCTAGGATAAAGCTGCAATGTTAAAACACTGATTCTCTGAACCTTCCCCATTGCTGATATAGGATACGTGACTTTGTCATCTAAATTCCCTGAACCATATAAATTCCTCTAGCGAATGGAGCTGGTGCTTATAGCGAATAAAATCACAGCGCTAAGTCTACTTATGATATTGAATCTTATCGTAAGTTAAGATTGATCAACCACTTTACATTAATTCAGTAAAAGTAGGCTATAAGCCGACTCACTTTGATTTCTTCATCAACAAGATCAGTAGCCATATACATAATCCTTACGTTAGTTATAGCAATGCTGTAACCTCGGGAAACTCTCAAAACATCAGTAGTGCTCACTGTAGTTAATGCAATACGTTGATTAACGTATAGATTATGCATACGACCTCAGGATCGAAGCTTTATAGATCTAACAGTTCCTTACCACATTCTACTGCAAGGCAATATAGTTATCACTATTGTGTACACTGAGATGGTCAGTATGTGGAAAGGTCTTGTGTGCAAGACAGCCATTATAAGATTTACTGGATCTGCTGACCATAACAAGTGCAGGGCAAGATTCTAGGACTCTCCCACGGTGTGCTGGGGTTTGAATAAGGAAACTTTTTTGTTTTTTTTTTGTTTTGTTCTCGCTCCTTTCCGACTGGCGCCCCGGCACTGGCTAGTACTTAAAAAACTACAAAAGTAAAGAAATTGCCGTAAAGCTAAAAACTGGAGTGTAGATGAGCAAGTAGGTAGCAAGCTTTACAGAATCACGGCACAATACTCATCTACACTCCTGGCTAGTACTTATCAATCTTTCATATTGGGAAGCAGCTTTTTTTCCCCTTCATGTAAATGATGGTTTTATTATATTACTGCCTCTCTTCACCAGTTGCCACTCAAATATATATCATCACATTCATTTCACATTCGCCTAAGTCATTTTCTGATGATCTCTCATTTACCTTCTTTTTCTTAGTAAAACAAATATAGAGTATTGACTTGTTATTAACTCCCAATTTTACAAGCTGAACCACATCTGTTTTATTGTTTTGCTCCGAGCAAGATGTTGAGAGCGCTAAATTTCTCAAAACCTAAAACACTTCCTTATACATAGAGAAAAAAATAGGTTCCCTGCCTGGGAAACGAGGCGATTAAGCGGAAAAGGCGATTAAGCGGAGGGCGACTAAGCGGAGTCAACTGTAGTAGGTAAATATGGAATGAGCGTGACAGTCTATCTTGGAGGAGTGGAATCTCCGCTTCCCCTCCTCCCCCCTCTCTAACAAAAACAAACCAAAAAACACTGCCACGATTAAGCATTAGTAAAACCCCATCTCTAAAGCCCTGGGCCTGATGTGATGTGATCTATGTTCCACCAAGTGGCGTATCGATAACTCTCATAGTTAAGGAGATATTAAATATTTAATGTTGGGTGTATGTTATCAAATCTAAATCTCATTAAGACTTTAGTTTTAGGAGTTTTTTTTTCCTTTTTTTTTCTTTGGGTAGTGCACATTAATGTAAGAGATTGAATTTGTGTATACTGTACTATCTGATATGTTCCTGTCGTAGTTGATACGTGCACGTGAAAAATTATATAGACAATATTTTTTTCTTTCTTTCTCTAAGCAGTTTTTTTCCTTTTTTTTTCTCAGCGAATGTTCTTATTGTGTTTTCTTGGAAATGTTGTCTTGTAATGAAAATCACTGTGCAAGTGTGAAGTTAATTGTTTGGCGTATGCCTAATAAAGATTTGAACTTGAATTTAAACTTTAAAGAACGCTCCTGAAAAGCTAGCAAATGTCGCATACGCCACTTCGTGAGATGGGCGACACAAGTTTGTGCCAAAGGGAAAGCCATACCACTTTTCGACAATCAAGAACTAACATCTTCATATCTAGTCTATGTCGTAATAAATGTGTCATTTTTACTCAGTAACATGCAAACAACATAATACTCATTCTTTCACTCGGGTCATCATATAAAATTGATGTACACATCGTCAGTTATTAAATTAATGAAACAATCAAGACACTGATCGAACCTGCCCAAATCAATCACGTTTGAGGTATGATTGTGATATAAGTACATTAACATATTATTGATCATAAACATAACACATGACAAACGGATAACATCATGTATTAAAATCACAATAAGATTAGTATGAAAGATGTCATCAGCAGACTTGCACCAAGATGCATCCAGCAACGCATGTCTCGGAGGGTGGCCAAAATATGTGGCTTTCTTCAGCACAAATTCCTATTCAGTGGCAAAGTGGTTCTGTAGAATTGAGCAGTGGATGCTGTGTAGGGAGCCGGTTCGAGTGATGTATTATTTATTGATGAAGAAAGGGAGTAACTGCGAATAAAGTTAAAACTGTGAACGTTTATTCTCTAATTGGTATATATGTAATTTCTGTGAACAGATCTTTCTTATTATCCGTGTCGTGTGCTTTCCCGTTGCAAATGTATATTATCTACACTGTTGTTCGTTCACGTACAACAGTTATGGTCTGGGTTTCAATTAAATAAACGTGTTATACTTGTTGGCAACTTCATATTTTCTTATGTTCCGAGATAATGATATAGGGAGAGGATACGGTGGATTGACATCTTCCCTTAAGAAACCGATCTGCTCTTTTGAAAAGCTTGAACATTTTAAAAAATATTCATAGCTAAAGCCAAGATTTGTGTTCATCATAATGAAAGTATTAATTAATTCATGAGAAGTTCATTGCCTCATTTTCAACAAAATTTTGACGTGCAAGTTAATGTTTTATCCGCAACGACGCATAAGGCCGTATTCCAAATAATGGCGAATATTAGGTCAAATGCGAATTCTGACATCATTCTGTTGAGAACTTTAAGCCATTTCCTATACCGGAAGAGGAATTCATAACTTGAGCACGTAAACATTTCATGAGGATACAGGTCTCTCTATGCTTTCAAGATGGTTGCATGCAAAGCGATTTTCCTTCAAACTGTGGGTGTGTCTGTGTGTGTGTGTGTGTGTGTGTGTGTGTGTGTGTGTGTGTGTGTGTGTGTGTATGTGTCTGTGGCGTCTGTGTGTGTGTGTTTGTGTGTGTGTGTGTGTGTGTGTGTGTTGTGTGTATGTATATGTGTGTGTAGTGTGTGTGCGTTTGTGTGTATGTGTGTGTGTGTGTGTGTGTGTGTGTGTGTGTGTGTGTGTGCGCGCGCGTGTAAAACGTCACACGCCAGCTTTAAATCTTGAATCTTTAATTTGATGGCCACGCCCAAGCAAATAGTGAAAACCAAACGGGTGGTTTGTTGACTACATAAATTACAAAATAGACAAGCCTTATTTATCTCATTTCGTCCGATATCTATAACTTTACCATATTATACAGGATCACCTAGTTACCGCCAAGTGATGGTCCATAAAATCTCTATAAATAAAGAGTTTTTATTCTAAGTTCGAAACTGTTACAGACTACCCTGGCAGTGGTGGGCTTGCGTATTTAGCATTTCCTGATGGTACGGTCGTATTGTGCGTTACGAACTAAAATCAGATGTGAATTTCATAACGAGTTCATAACGTGCAATGACTGATGGTAACACCAGAAAATGCCGTTAACGTGTCCCTACCTCTGCCATGGCGATCCGTAATAGATTCAATACTTGAAAATGGAAGATTTCCATTGTCATGAATATACGTCGATACAACTGCGTAAATCATGACAACTGGAATTCATAAGTTCTTGCATACTTAAGCTGAAGGTGATCAGCTGGACAATGTTAATCGTGTGCGTATTTCAGTCCTACCTTTAGAGAACAAAGGAAAACATTATAGCAAAGCGCGATCTTAAAATGGTCGAAACTGTAATTGTCATTTGGTGTCTATCGATATTTAATGTTATTTACTGATATTTTTGAAATACAACTCTTTTTCTGAACATCGTATCAGATTTCTATGTAAAATTATAAACCACGCGGCTGAATTCAACTTCACACGAGTTACCACCGGATTGATAAATATTATTTTTGAAAGTTTGAGGTATAAGTTCATCAGTTATGACGGGTATTTGAAAAAGATATCAAAATCATGAAAGCAACTGATAAGGAGAATGGAGAAGCGATGCGGTTCATTTATAGTGATGGGACTTACAGACTCCAGGACCACCCTGCTGAAACAATGAACTTTGCCATACCACGTAAAAAGTAAATCACTAGCCACACGGTGTTTCCAATAATTCAGAATCATAGAGGGGTGTTCAGCTTGCTTGCAAGAGGTAACATAAGCAATAATAAACATAACATAACAACAACAAGATTAATGGTATCACAAATTTTGACAGGGGAACATCGTATTCATTAATAACATGTATATTGCTTCTGCTGAGCACAAATATGCAGTTATAATCAGTGTTTATTTAAATAATATCACCATGATCATCTTCACAGCAAGTCCTCTGGTACATTATCGCAACTCTGAGAACCACTTATCCTTAAATTTACCAGATAATGAATGTGAATAAGTGAATCTCATATGTTGTTCCGATAAAGAGGAAAGGTGCATAATGTAATGAACATCGGCAGTCTTTTATCCGATTTTGATAAACTGTTGGCACAAACAACCATTTGCGTCATATTTACAGGTAATCCATGAACGTAAACATACACAAAGCAGAAAGTCTGCGGCGTCGAAGCAATGCTGAAAATTCAAGTGTTTACCTGGCCAACCCTAAATGGACACTTCTGGTGAAATCTGTTTATTCCTTTTTCTTTGAAAGCAGTTGTAACCTAAATTCAGTAGAACCTCATTACTTCGGATATAACTGAGAGCTTGCGCATTAATGATGGGATATCTTACCATCGTAAGTGCATTGGTGCCTTGAGTACCCTTAGAAGAGTTTAATATGCCGGGTTAATGTAATTCTTACGATGATAAGAGGTCCCAGGGTTAATGTGTAAGCTCTCAAATATAACTCTCGCTATAGTAAGTGATCCCATCGTTAATGCGCAAACTCTCAAATTAATTCTTACGACGGTAAGAGACCCTATCGTTCATGCGCAAGCTTTCGAATGTCCTCCTTGTAAAGGAGGAGTCCCAAAACCCTCATTCTCTTTATCAGATTGAAATTATGAATCTGTTCCACGGAATTCGAGTTTTTGAGGTTCTGCTATATAAATAGAATATGGCGGCACAGATCCACTGTGCAATGCTGTGTGCTAGCATTGTGACTCGTCAACGAACGAGCCGCTGGTCGGGTTCGTGCTCGGCGCCGTGTTGACGGGTGCCGGGCAGAATGTACTGCAAGACAGCAAACCGTTCCGCACGCCCGGCATAGTGCTGCTTCGCCGGGCGCGGTGCAGAAGACGGTAGCGACAGCACAGCAGTTTGATGAAGGTGATGCGGAAGATGTTGTTGAAGATTGTGTAGATGATGGGGTTCAGCGTGGAGGAGACGTAGCCCAGCCAGACAAAGGCAGTGACCAGGGTGGACTCGAACTTACACGAAGTGCACAGGGCTGTCAGAATGTTCACCGTGAAGAACGGCGCCCAGCAGATGACGAAGATCATGAAGACAACTCCGAGAACTTTTGACGCCTTCTGCTCCGTGCGCACAGAGTTATCCCTCCTGACGCTGGCGTAGGTTGAGGAAGAGGGCGTTGGCGTCTGAGCTTGCGTGGGTGTCTGGCTCTCGCGTTTCATAAGTAAGATATTGGCGGCCTTGACCGCCACGTGATGTTTACGCACCAACTCCCGCAGACGTTTAGGCTCCCGATTTGTGGAAGATGTGGGCGATGATGAGGAGGATGACGATGAAAGACGGGATGAGCAACAGTTCTGCGAGTCTGAGGTGAGATCTGACGTCACTTCCTCCTGATGTCCATTGCAGTATGGGAACTCCGGGGCTGGGCCACGCCCTATGTACACAGCATTTCCAGTTCCGTTCTGATTGGCGAACCGGTTTCTCCTGATGCTGTTCATCCCGTGCGAGGTACCGCTGTTGGTGTCTCCATTGCTGTTGTTGTTGTTGGCACCGGCGGCGTTGTTGTTGCTGCGCCCTCTGTGTAGACTATTGATGCTGTTGTTGCTTCCACCTACACTACCGTTGCTCCCCACTCCCCCACCACCCCCGCCGGTGTCTCGCCGAGAGCTGTCATTGTGGCGGTGGTGGACGTGGTTGTGGTTGTGGTGATGGTGGCACAGTGGTATCGTGTTATGCCGGTTCACACCAGTGGGTCGGTATCGCTGATGGAAGGCCGTCAGATTGTTCGGCTCCGTTTCAGCCAGTCTAGACCCGCAGTAAGAAGACGTGGCGCTCAGAGCCTCCCGGCCGTAAAACTTCCTACGGGCCTGCCAGTTCCTCCGACTAGTGGACCGCCGGATCATGGGCTGGCCTTCGCCGTCATCGGCCCGCCGGCTGTGGCATAATCGAGCCTGTTTGTTTAACATCCTGACTGTCAGTGCGTACATTAAGACCATTATCGCCAACGGGATGTAGAACGCAAATATGGAACCGTATATAATAAAATGTTCATTACTGAGAACACACTCGCCTTTCACTAACACATTCTCCTGTTTAACCACACCCAGAACTGTAATCGGACTCGTAATAGCCAAGGATATCGTCCATACGAGTACAATCTTGAGCAGCACGACACGCTTGGATTTGTTCTTAGTCCATAGAGGATATCGAATCCCCACATATCGTTCCAGCGATATGGTGCAAAGATGTAGTATCGATGAGGTACACATAAGAACGTCCGAAGTGACGAAGAAATCGCAGAGAAGTAAACCAAACAGCCAACGACCTGTGGAGTGGAAAGAAAAAAATGTGAATTCAACTGATTTCATTTTATGACGTACGAGGTTTGTACCTGAAACAGTATAAGGTCAACATGAAAAATTCCTATCTGGAACGTTTGAAAGGCGAGAAATGTGAATATGAAGGACTTTATGACAAAATGCCTTAAACGCCAGTGCGGGTCGTGGCAAAGAAAGACCAGCTAAAAACATATTTTCAATGAAAAGTGCCATTTTATGGTGAAAAAATTACAGGAGAGATGTCATTCCACTGATCGGAAATGTACGTGTATGGTATAAACCTAAAGTAGGCAAAGTAGATTAAAAATTCAAATTGGTTGATAATGCGTTTTGTCACAAAGCCCTTCATATGTACTTTAAATGAAACGAACTGTTAAATCAATTAATATAATGCTACACATCTGCAAAAGAAAGAAAGAGTGAGTGAGCGAGAACAGTTAGAGAAAACACATCAGAATTCTATGTCTGGAATAATATCAGAGCGGACAGATTACGTGTACATGAACATTACAGTCTTAGATGTAAAGTAAACAAGACCCTTTGAAAGGACAGCATGTTGTGGCGCAAGGTAATCTATCCATTTAGTTTACTGCTCAAGTGGCAAATATATTATGAATCTGGCAAAGTCCTTGCAGAGCTCCAGAAATGTTTAATCAATAGCAAGTGTAGCCGTCGAAAGATTATAGCTGTTGGCAAGAGGTGTCTTGCTGATTCTCTCTTTTATTTTCTTAACAGTCCAACCCAAATATGTTTCATCATCTCACAAGTGAACAGCAAATATTGTCATCATCATTTTTATCATTATTTTACCGATTCTCTCTTTCTTTTATTTTAGCCCCACCCAAACATGTTTCATCATCTCACAACTGAACAGCAAATATCGTCATCATCATTTTTATCATTATTTTACCGATTCTCTCTTTCTTTTATTTTAGCCCCACCCAAACATGTTTCATCATCTCACAACTGAACAGCAAATATCATCATCATTGTCTTCATTATTTTCATCATCACTGTAATGAAAGAGACATTTTAAACCTTGATATCAATCCGGAGTACTTTCAACGAAACACTTATGGCGTAGGCTGGCCTCAGTGAGAAATCTGCGAGGAATAGATCCCCATCATCATTGTAAATGAAACGAAAAATCGTATTTTAAGACACAGCATCACCATCATTATCTTTAAGATTTATATACATTAACTATAAAGCTTCCAATAAAGTGAGGGTGATCTTTAAAATAATTACAACCATGACTCTGTATAAATTACAAATCCTGAAACAGTTCGGCTAATGTCACCATCAGTTACAGCTCAAAATGACGAATATAGTGAAGATGAATGATATGGCATTAAAAAAAACACTACCATCATCATCATCATCATCATCATCATCATCATCATTAAAGACAGCAACGTCGAACAACAACGGCGAAAATTGTCATCGCATGTAATAAAACTACGTTTTTTTACCATCATGGCCGTGAAAACTAATTCCAATAATGGGACATAGGCACAAAAAAACTCCAAAAAAACTTTGATAGACTTTTCAGATAGTGTCAAGAAATCAAACTAATCGTATAGCTGCAGACATCAAATCATCATAATATGCCACAATGTCAAAACAAAGTGATAAAACTTTGAAACACGCCCATACCTCTACAGGTGATCTCTTCACAACACGGAGATGCAAGGAAAACGTATTAAGATTGAAGATGATTGAAACCGACAGAGAATAAAACAAATGATGAAAATCATGAGATAAGAAGAAGAAGAAGACGAAGAAGAAGAAGAAGAAGAAGAAGAAGAAGAAGAAGAAGAAGAAGAAGAAGAAGAAGAAGAAGAACAACAACAACAACAACAACAACAACAAAACACAAAAAACAAATAACAACAACAACAGCAGCAAACAACAACAACAACAACAACAACAACAACAACAACAACAATAACAATAACAACCACAACCACATCAGCAGCAGCAACAACAAGAACCACAATAATAACAACATCAACAACAACAACAAACAGCTTGTTATGTTACGTGCTACGAGTATTATCGCGTTTAAACACAAACTGCGTTGCTACTGATTAGAATCCGCGAAGCTTGCTCCTGTTTGCTTTGTAGTGACATGTGGGTGTGGCCAAGGAATATAAAAATCGCTACTCAATTTGTTTTGCCATGTACGCAGGAACACACACACACAAAAAACCAACAACCAAAAACATGTAAGATGAAAATTTCCATTTCACTAGATCTAGATTCAGAGATTTGTGTCAGCACTTCAATCGTGAGATAACTCCCAAAAAATACAGGCGCAAATTAATATCATAGCTTTTTGTGCGCATTATCAGTTGTATCACAAAAGTGCCCCAAGTTCACACACAAGTTCACACATTCGTCATAAGCTCATCAGAGATGACATGCCAAATGGAATGACTCCAGGAATATTAAGGCCAGAACTAGACGTTAATAATGATGTATTTGTTAGGCTATAGCCATGGATTCCATTGGGAGTTTCCACCGAGACAAAAGGAAACATGAGTGGTCGCTGTGCATCATGATATATCTAGACCTAGATGTAGTACATTCCATTTTTCGAAATCCACCCAACCGCAGTGTCCGTTTTAACACATATATTATTTTCAAATAACGGGAAGCTGCAATCTCTCTGTAAAAATCTCCTGATAAATGCAACTTTAGAGCTACGTTCCCAAAATTCCAGGAGTGCTTGCGCAAAGACCCTGACATACGAACTATATAATTCAGATAAGGTTTTGCGCAGGCACCTCTCGCCATGCTCTCGTTTAAGCGCGGAAACGAGAAGAATGGAATGGGTAAGTCCAGGAGTAGGAACGAAGCCTTCATTTGGCAACAGCCACCAAGATGGCGGCTAGACTATCTTAGAACTAGTGACAGTTATCGAAGAATATGATTGGTTGCTGTAATTTGAAACATTTTCTTTCATTGGATGATGCAGGTCTCATAGTTCTAGTTAGGTTTATTTAGGAATCGCAGATAAATCCAAAGGGAAGAGAACGTAAGCACGGAAGGAAGGGGATAAACATTAGACAAAAATCTTGCTTACAAGATAAATCCTCATTCTACGATAGGGATCTACATAACCGTGCGGCGAAATTTACAGGGCATGCTGACAGAATTGATTATAGATCAAGGAGAGAGAGAGAGAGAGAGAAAGAGAGAGAAAAAGAGAGAGAGAGAAAGAGAGAGAGAGAAAGAGAAAGAGAGAGAGAGAAAGAGAAAGAATGAGAGAGAGAACGAGAAAGAGAGAGAGAGAGAGAAAGAGAGAGAGAGAAAGAGAGAGAGATAAAAAGAGAGAGAGAGAGAGAGAGAGAGAGAGAGAGAGAGAGAGAGAGAAAGAGAGAGAGAGAGTGCAATGCACTTAGCATATAGATCTATGGAATAACTTTTGTTGTCGTTATTCAGTGCTATCGGTATCTGTATTCACTCGAGTAATCGTGACTCTGATGCCTGTCCCGGATACCGCTGCCGGAATAAGGTCGAAAGATGAACGTGCAGTCACACATGTTGACTGAAATACAGTAAACATTCTGGAATTTCCTAAGTTCTTGTAGGTATTTTGGGATGGCGTCTCAGAGCCGATCATTAGCAAACAGTGAGTACATGGAATCTGCAGGCCACACTATTTGTACTAATGGGGGAAAAGAGAAAGGCAAGAGGCAACATCGCAAAATTTCCATTTTATTTGTATAAAGTGACCAGTCGATCGGCCCATAAGAGTTAAAACAACCAGAACAGCAGACACCATACATGTACCAGTCCCTGGAAGGACAGATGGACATTCCGACCACCTGAACATGGGAGAGGCAGACAGGAGACAATCCGAAGAGACAGACAGACAGACAGACAGACAGACAGACAGACAGACAGACAGACAGACAGACGTACCGATAGACAGACAGATAAACAGACATGTAAGCAGGCAGAATAAACAGCAGAATGAAAACAGATAAACGGGCAGACAGACAGACAGTCAATCAGGTGGCAGACACACTGACAGACAAACAGACAGGCAGACAGACAGACAGACAGACAGACAAACAATGACTGAGAAACAGACAGACAGACAGACAGACAGACAGACAGACAGACAGACATGCTCGACTGTTCAACCAGTATATTTTATACTCCAACCAACCAATCAATCATAAAAATACCAACAGCTAGACAGAGAAAAAACACTGAACCAAGATTTGATCAATCAGTATAACAAACCTACACTTAGAAAGGAGATACAGTATATATAAAAAAATGCAGACACCCAATAAAAAAAGGGCCATTTCTGGGCCTCTGGCAATAATGCACAATATTTATGATGGAACATCGTTTCGTGTCTTCGAGCCTATCATTAAACTACATCTCTACTGATCCATTTTCTCTGTTCGGTAACTTAAGAAATATCACCGCATACCGAGAAGTTCACTGTTTAGTCTGATGCATTTTCTAAACACTTTTCTTATCCCTCAGTGTCGCGAGAAACAAGGGTGGGTATGTGTGTAGGAGGGCGG
>JAWQUT010000144.1:1233863-1244192 GCA_033807755.1 Ellobium chinense | reverse complement strand
GCTTCCCCCTCCCCCCTCCTCGTATGATCAAATCGAAACGTCCCTCTGCAACGCTAGACCAGACTTAATCAGTATAATCTTCCAGAACAAAGCGACGCATCCTGATATTTCCTGTGTTTATGCAGACATAAATTTACTTCCATAAGGTTTCACGTTCCTTCAGCTTGTTTATTGCCATGCTAAATCAGCTGTGTAGATTACATTCAATATATATGTTCTCCCAGGCTGCATCTTTTTCTCTGGAGAAGGAAAAACATTTAATTTTCTACCTCTGTGAACACCACTAAATATTTTGCATCTTCTGCTGATCTAACTGAAGAAAATAAAAAAAAACCCCGTTCAAATCGCTGCATGCCATAACTCAGCTTTCACAAGTTGAACGCTTACTGATCAGAAATTTCGTAAGCAGGTTTCTTTGGAATCGAGGGTATTTCCTTTGTGTGTTTCATTCACGGTTCGAAACGACCTCTCTTTTTCAATTTAGTTTATTTCGCCAGCGGCCATAAACATTTTATCACTTTCAAGCATTCCGGTCAGCAGCTTCAAGTCGCGCCAAAATGATCGAAGCTCATGCCTATAATGTAATGCTGTATTTCCTTCCAATATTCCCTGCACTGTATGAGCGTTTCCACCAGCATAGTGACAGTCAACAGCTTGTTATTGAAGTCTTGCTCACTGTGGAAGTTACTGTAAGTGGCTCAAGAGAAAATAACTTACTGGCTCAAAGAGGCAAACAAAATAATAATTGGCATTCAGAACGTAGTTTCTCGCCAGAGTCTCCCAAACCCCGTGGATGCTCCAGATGTATTATTGTGTAAGCTGAGGGAAGACAGGTGGGTGAGCAGACAGGATAATCTTTTGCAACATTCCCGGGGGCGGTGGAAGAGACACAGGAAAGGGAGGGNGGGGGGGGGGGGTGTAGCCCTTGTCGTTTGTGTTTTGGCTTTCCTATGCCATTGCCCGAGGGTAGATATAGGACTGTGTGACAGGAAAGGGAAAACATGGCGGAGATGGTCTGGGCTTTTATCGTGCAGGGATCCAACTTAATTCAGTCCGGGTAAGCGCACATTTCGTTTAATCACAACATATCCCAACTAACAAAATTGCTCTATTTCTATAAATTGAAAGTTTCTGGACGATCACAACCCCTTATATTTGCAACTATTCCCATGTTTCCAAGGAGTTGCAATTAAGCGGAGATGACTGAACTTTTTTTTGCAACACTCTCACATAACTACTATAGAAATACATACGGTCATTTCAACGCACTTTGACATCCACCTCCCAGAAATCTGCGCTTCCCGTATAAAACTTATACCGAACTAGAGTGCTGCCAATCTTGGGTCTTTCCACAGCACAACCAGACTTTTATTACGTACTCACTTATGTATAGTGGAATCTCGATAATAGATATGCCCTTAGTGCGTGGGAAAAAAAACAACATACTTATCACTGAGGTCTACTTGAATAATGAAATGATAGCATAATAACGAATCCGTGCATATGAAAGTCATATTTACTAAAGAGGTATCCTTGTTAAATGAATACTTTATATCGAGGTTTCACTGTATTCATCTAATTAAGCAGCGGACAGAAAGATGTCATCATATGATCTTCTTTTTGTAATTTATTATGTCCGATGTGTATTATTGCAACTTCTGTGTGTGTTAAGATGAATGAGATAGATTGAGAATGTGCGGTATTGCGAAACCTATCCCCTACGGGATAAACAGAAATATGGTTTTATTTCGTCTGTATTGACGTCATATAATAAATAGGGAGCTTGCAGATAAACGATGCATTTCTTGCCATTGTAAGAGTTACATTTGTGAAATTGCGATCCCGATTTAACGATGGGATCTCTTACCACCGTAAGAATCACATTAGTGCATGGGTGCTGAATGCACCCTAAGTCGCGTTCAACATGCAAGCTCTCAATTAACTCTGCACGTTGAACACTGCTAAGGGTGAATTCAGCACCGATGGAATAACGGTGGTAATAAAGCTCCCATCGTTCATATGCAATGTCTTAAATGTTATCACTGTAAACGACACACTAGGTCAAAAGAAGCAATTAAAAAAAAATCATTTATTTTGTGACAAATTGGAAGGTCTCTCTCTCTCGCTTTACCTATAAACATACCCACTCATCCACGTACTCATCAATTCACTCCAAAACACATCCCCAACCCACAACTACTCATTGGCAGACCAGATCCCAATTTTCCCTTCCCTCCACAGGTCACCGTAAAAGAAGGCGCCACTGATCTGTCGTCTCAGACTCTTAAATTCCCGCCATCGATCTAGATGAAACTTGCAAAGCATTTCAATTGGTCACTTTCAGGCCTCCCCTCCGACTGAACGGGGTCAGGCCCCAAGGGAGGTAACGAGCCGGATGTAAATTGAATACTGGTTCGCATTTCAAGAATGTTTCTTCCAGAACTGCGTAGACTAAGTCCATTCTGATTTTGACATCTGCTTTATATCAATAGCGCTTTCATTACAGCCGAGATTCTTATAGCTGCACGTGGTTGAAAGCGTTCTATAACAAAACAAAACAAAAACTATTCCCGAAATGCAGCTCTTCATTCATTCAAGGGGAGACAAACAGTAAAGGGAGGTAACCATGCAGATGTAACAGAGGTTTGCTATTTAGATAGTGACTTTATATTGCTGCGTGAATCCACTTGGTATTGGCAGGGAACAAAGTAGAAATCTATTCAGAAACGCCTTCCTTCACACACTGTTCGAACCAACCAACCAACCAACCAACCAACCAACCAACCAACCAACCAACCAACCAACCAACCAACCAACATACAAAGCCGAGCTTGAAGTAGTTGAAGTATCGTTTTCTAGGAAAGCTGTGACATCCTGAATTATTTCAACATTTAAATGCGTGTGAAGCACAGTCGCATTATTTTCCTTTATCTCAAACGACAGACATTGATTTTACATTGTCATTTACATTTTCTGAGAAAATTACTTTTGCGTTTTTTAATGCCTCTAAACAGAGGAACCACTCTAGGGAGCTATAAATACAGCCAAAACAAAACCATTTCATTTGATGGATTTCATTCAGTGTTATCTTATTATAGTGCGTTCACAAATAAATGAACATGGTTTTTCTTTATTATCTTTTTTTTTTCCAAATGAATGGATTGTGCATGGGCCCGTGAACGAATTCCTCTGAATGGGAAATATATTTTACCTCCTTCTCTTGTGTTTGAGGCAAATGTTTTCTTAATAATCTGTAGTAAAAAAAATGCAATTCTCGCTTGGTCAAACATACATTTACAGAAACGTGACGAAGAAGAAAAACAAAAGGCGTGGCTTTGTTTTACTTCGGTTATTTGCATCGTCAGGTAAATAACAGATGCGGAAGAGAAAATCAAAATACAGCGTTAGAAACTAGACTGACCCACCGTTCTACACATGGGAGCAACATGGCAAAGTGTCTATCAATATCTTTTTTTCCTAATAACAAGTTTAACTAGTTTATGAGGAATAAATCCAGACCACAACCATAGCACATGGGCAAAGCGCAATATACGACGGGATGAACATTTGAAGCACTAGAACTTCAAAATTCACACATGTTCGTAATGTACTCTTGCATTCACAAATGTTTACAACTTACTGGTACATTTTACATTTAACAATAGTAGACTACTCAATTACACTAATAATCAATCAATCCTTAACACTCATTCTTTTTTCCTCTAATTATTTAATAGCTTTATACCTTTACTGACATTTTTGTAACACAGTTTCGATGTATTTTGCTAATCTAATCAAAACATTCGCTTTCCTATTCTCAAACAACTCCTTTCCCTTAAGCATGTTAGGATACCGATTGTTTCGAAACTGTGCCTGGGGCTAAACCACTCGGGCTTGTATGCGTATAGGGGGCTGGCGGTAAATAATGAACACAGCACTGATGTTTTCGGGATTTCCCAAAGCTACCACCAGCGTGCAAAGGGCCCCTACACGTCTTATTATAGATCTGTGGCCGTATGCATAATCCACTCGTTAGTTAAAGTATTGCGTTAACCACAGTGAACACTACTAATGTTTTGGGAGTTTCCCGTGGTTATCGCAATGCACAAACTAACGCAAGGATTATGCATACGGCCACTGATTGTGAGTCTTTCCAAGCCATATCTATTTTCAGATCCGCGTTTTTTTTTCTTGCTTTGTTTTACTTTTGCTCGGTTCACCACAGCTATTTTCAGCATCAGTGTGTTTCCTTGTGTCTATTCTTTCCATTCGACTTTCGGTTATAATACTGCAAAGAGTGATTAGATAGGGGTAGGGTGGAGGTGGGTGGGATGGGAGGACCTCTGGATCAAAGGTGGCCTTGGATTTCAAAATTAGAGGTTATAGACATCCATTGTATGTGTTTGCTTTTCCTTTGCTCTCTTTTTTGCGCCCTCATCTCTTTTCCTTTCTTTCACCTTCCTTTTAACCTGGTTTTTTTTTCCGGTTGCAGCAATAGCCAGACACGAAGAGTGAGCAATTTTATCTACTTTGCATACAAACTTCAGCCCACGTGAAACAGCTAATTTGCATGATCACATGTATCCTAAAAATGCGCTGCTATTTCAGTTTTGTGTTTTTTTTAGAACAAAGAAAATGCCATTCTGATGTTCTGACATTTTGACCCGTGATTTTTCCTGCCTGTTTTAGCTAATATGATCATTGTGTTTCCAGGATTTCCACAAATCCTATGGAAGGATTTCCGGACATTATGGTCTGTGTCGAAGAAATTCCCCAATGTTATCTAGAGTATTCTGCTTAGAGTGCAAAACTGTATAAATTACAGAAAGCTGAGGGGTGAGCGGGTGGGGAGGGAAGGGTAGGGACACACCCAGCACAATGGTCTCAAAACAGCCGCATGTATCCTTATAAAATGTGGCAAGTAACAGCTTGCTATTTGTTGTTGTTGTTGTTGTTGGTTTTTTTTTTTCGTCGTTACGTTTACAAGCGGTCATAGCATTTTGGGAAAATTTACATGAAAAACTTCCTCGAAACGTTTGTGGTTCACGTTTGTATTATATGTAGTTGATAAGAGCTGGTCTGTCATTTACTTTTGCTGGGAAGCAGGAGACAGACATGCAGACAGGCAGGCAAACGAGCAGGCAGACAAGCAGAGACGCAGGCAGACAGGTAGGCAGGCAGACAGGCAGGCAAGCAGACAGGCAGGCAGCAGATTGATAGACACACAAACTGCTAGACAGACACGCAAGCACGGAGAGAGAGAGACTGGCAAAAAAGAAGGAAGGAACACAAACAGACTAAGAGATCTGCAACAAGAGAGAAGAAAGAAGGGAAAAAAATTGTTCATTCTATTCAGTACCTTCAGGCGCTCTAGCCATGACAATATCCTGCAGTAAGAAGTAAGACATTAAAAAAAAAACTATACAAAAGAAAGATTGTTTCTTTGTTTGCATGGCTGGCTTGGGGTTTTTTATTTGTTTTCCATCCTGAATGATGCCAAATCACCGAAAGCCTTGGACAATCCCAAGATTCCATCGTCTTAATAGCCAGGGCGAAATGTGGAGTAAACAAAGTAGGTGTGAAAAATGAGATGTTGAGCAAACAATGTTACTTTCTCATTATCTGCTACTTTCTTTCATTTTTCTTGATCAAACGCAAAATGACCTGAATACAGTATGTCAAACGCAAAGGAAATGATTAACTCACTCAACCCTTGGAGTATTCAGTTGTTTTTTTTTGTTTTTTTCATGGCATTTCATTTATCTCGTTATTTTGTGTTTAACAACACTCCTATGCAATGTCCTTGAGACTTAAACAAAAAGCCGAAATGGCATATTTTGTGTCGTGTTTTAGGAAGTTAATATCATCTTTGATAAATCAATGTAAAAGTGCCACAGTCGACTTTGCGTGAGTGTAACTGAAGAAAGGAACAAGAGAAGGATCGCAATTTTAGAGGACGTGTTTCATTAAGGGCCGATGAGCAAATAGGTAGAAAGCTTTACAGAATCACGGCACAATACAAAGAACGTTTCGGCAAATTTGCCTTCTTCAGCAGACACAAAAACAAGTAGAGTGGACAAAAATAGGTGAACAAATAAACAAAATAAGCAACAAACAAACAAAAAATTACAATAAAAGAAAATAAAAAAGCAAATGAAATGGAATTAACCACTACTTCCCTGCATCCGGCACAGCAGTAAATGCTAGTCAAAATTTGCCGAAACGTTCTTTGTATTGTGCCGTGATTCTGTAAAGCTTTCTACCTACTTGCTCATCTACACTCCTGTTTTTAGCTTTACGGCAATTTCTTTACTTTTGTAGTTTTTTCATTAAGTGCCTAAGTCCATAGCAAGGTTTGCAACTGCTTTAACGCTGTCAAATAATTACTGACCATTAACAAATCTTCACTGGCTGTCGGCTACATAACTCCTTTCTTGTCTGTATATAAGCTTCTGAGGTCCAAAGTCTACCTTGTCAATTATTACCTCTGGGGAATGCCAGAACTCTTCTAGCAGTTGCAAAGTGTGGATGTGATAAAGGAGGTTACAATATTTTATAGTAGTAGATCTATGGGTTTGACTAATTCAGAAGGTACAGGGCACCTTAAAGATAAGTGCTTATTTAATAAGTATATCTTGTTATTAGGTACACATTTCGCATGCACGAATATATTATTATTGTAGCTTTTCATTATTCACGTGGACCTTGATATTCAATAAACATCAATAATAAGTAAGCTTTCCTGTGCGCTAAAGTATATATGTACTGTATATGCATTTCTCTATGAACATCTATATCTATATATGCCCTATATATACTATATCGGCTATCTATATCTATATTATTATCTATATCTATATCTACTGTTTATCGAAGTTCTGTATATTGGCTGTATAATGTGCTTTGTCCTACTCCAAAATAAGCTGACATGACATTTAGAAAAGAACTCGTAGCTAATGCAAGAGTCAAAAGTGCAAGTTTCGACGCGCTCAAAAATAACTATACTAGCTTATCCGGCGTTTCATCGGAGCATAGGAATTTGGCTTTTGTTTTTTCACTTGCTCGACCTTTGCCACAAATGAAACAAATCGACTGCACGGCAAGGGTGGCGTGTAATAAGCATAATTTAATTCATCTACAAAGAAAAGCCAAAGATCTGTCGGGCCACACTTGTGTAATCAATATCTTCTGACCTACAAATGTAGCGCAGTGCAAAGCGGGAGAGAAAATATAAAAAAAACCAAAAAAACCGAGTAAAAGTTATTTGATCAATGCTGAATACGTAATCTGGAATCTTAAGCTTCAAAAGAAAAAAAAAACCACCGTCCATTTTTTCTTTGTGTCTGCGTATGTTTAATCAGGATTCATTTCTGCCCTCTGCAACTCTTCAATTTTGATAAAAATACACACAACAAACCGCCAGTTCTTTTAACCTCTTTCCTGTCTTTAATCCCCTAAAATTCTTAAAGCTGCAGCAACAGGTCATTAAAATCGGAAAGCAAGACCCGCCTACAAAATGGCTGTGGACACCGCCCTCCACTCAAATGGATTTGCATTTATTATCTTTCATACTACACAATTTTTGTTTGTTTGTTTGTTATCAATTTTCCTGACCGTAACGTTAAGAGGAAAAGTAAAGTAACAATCTGCAAAGCTCCGATGCAGTATGAAATGTTTTATTCATACGTTAGAAAAAAAAATGATGTTCCGACGTGAGAACGTGCAATGGAATTCAAATCAGTGAAATTTTACATCAAGCCTCTCGTCTGCTTTTTTTCTACCCTAGGCGGGTAAATAACAGATGTATCTGAAAAGATATTAAGGGGGGAAAAATCGCTATTACTGGCTAATGAAAATTAAAAAAAAATATGAGCTTCCTAATGTCTGAGCGGCCAGACAGCCTTGTCCGAGCTGTCCTGTATATCATGGACAATTTTCATTTCGTTCAGTAATGAAAGATTTTTCTGGACATAAAAGAAAGTGGAGAAACAGAATCAAGGATACATGCGAAAAAGTATTGTCTGTGCGTAGGTTTAAGAGCATCTTTCTTTGGCTTGCTCATCCATCCATCCATCCATCCATCCATCCATCCATCCATCCATCCATCCATCCATCCAAAGTTAGTCAACAGATATATATATATATTTTTTTTTCTAATTTTTTGTGAAATGCCCTCTTTCCATAAGATATTAATGAAGGAATACAACCTTTTTGTTGACTGGAAGACTTATTTTTCTTATGATATCTTATTAAACGAGTACAACAAGTATATGCGTCTTCATATGCTTTTCAATATTGTCCATAAAGACAGGTGTGGTCGGAATAAAAAAAACGCTACTAGAAAAAAATACTTCTGTGTCGCAGAATATTTTTGTCTAGATTAACAAGACTGGAAATATTATTATCCTGGAAAAATGGCACTAACTCGTCTAAGAAAAGACATAGCTCAGAAGATTTTACTCCGACAAAAAACAAAAACAGAAAAAAAAACTGCTTCAGATGCATGTATTATGAAAGGAACAATTTCCTTGAAGATAANCGGTGAGAAATACAGTCGAGCCTCAATATAAAGTAAGCCGCATGGAAAAAGTATAGCCTAATTAATAATGAGGTGATAATGAGAATAATAATGTATCCTTGCATGCGAAATTCATAAACAATAACAAGATAAACCCAATAAATAATGCTGAATATCAAGGTTAAGGATAAAGATAAGGATAACTTTATATGTTCACAGAGGGTAATTTGTCTTGTTACAGTGTGCTTACAAAACATAAATATCTGTGCAAACACACACACACTCCCTCGCTATCACACAAACACACACACTTACTTACACACACACACACACACACAGGCACACACACAAGCAATCACGAACACACACACATGTAATAATACATCCCTATACACATACACACACACAAACACACACGCACACACACACACACACACACACACACACACACACACACACATACACACACGCATACACACCCACAAACACACACACAAATACACATAAACACACGAAAACTGTTACAATCACTGCTCTCACGACGAGGAGTCCCGTTGCCCTTGCACTGAATGGTTCCACCATCCACTGTAGCTATTCAGTTCTGAAGGAAGGTGATACCTCCCTCTCGCTCCCCACGGAGAATGTCTAGATCCGCCTCTGCTGGCCCACGCGTATAAAGCTCATAGTTATCTGAGGCAAAGCACGAGCTCAAAATAATATGCAGGAAATATCAAAATGACAGGCTTAGTCTGCAGTTCAAAATAGCAACATGGTTTTACCTTTCACATCCCTCATCTCTCAGTGACACTTAGGATATTTCAGTCTTCAAAAAGATCAATGTGACCAGAGAATATACAGTTTCAACCGTGTGGCTGCGTTAGTTCTTAATCTCCACACTGGTTTGATCAGAAACGTTCCTGACATCTGGTTTTAAATGGAGATCGCGAACCTCGCCCAGAAATTAGTTTTATCTTGCGTTAATCCGTCAGTGAATTTCTACTTCCTCCCACTGAACAACTTCCAGACTTCAGTTACCCATAATTTTAATAGGAACCATGCGGTCTCTAACCAGCGACCTCTTTGCTTCTGAGTGTTTCCTGTTGCTTGCTATCTATAAATAAAAACCGGGCTCGTGTACTTGGCAATATATCGCCTCCAGTAGTTACACTGATATTTAAGTACTTGTCGTGTGTACGATGTATTCGTTTAACTGAAAAAAAAAACAACAACAACAAACCAGCAATATACTTGACTTGCTTATTGATTGTGGTTAGGTTTGGACATCGAGTATCCGAGTTCTCAATACTCTAATGCGTGTCGACTTTATCGAAATTGTCGATTTTTTTAAAGAGCGGCGTGGCCGAATGGTTGCGGCCTTGGATTCAAGGTCTAAAGGTCCTGGTTTCGATTCCCAACTACGGTCGTGTTGTAGATGCCTTGGGAAAGCATTTCATTCACATTTTCCTCAGTCCATCGACCTGTAAAATGGGTACCTGGCTCAAGGCAGTGAAAGATAGTGTCAGAAAGCTAGTGATCAGCGCCTATAAATGACAGCGGCACTCTATGCTCCCCAGGGAGTTGGGAAAACTTTAGAGTGGCCTGGTCTGCTGGGGTTATAATAGTAATAGTCTAGATGAGAGACTTATAAACCACATTATTTTCAATCGGGCCAAATTCACCCAGAAGAGTTACATATACTCTCTGTCCACTATATTTACATCCCATTTTGTGGCCTGTTCTATCAGGCACATAACACAAAGACCAGAGTATGCTTTTCAGTCTCTTTCCTTGCCGTTGAGGCCTCTCTATCC
>JAWQUT010000144.1:1177731-1200305 GCA_033807755.1 Ellobium chinense | reverse complement strand
AGAGAGAGAGAGAGAGAGAGAGAGAGAGAGAGAGAGAGAGAGAGAGAGAAGGAGGACATTGTTGAGGCGCTGCGCCATAACACTGCATAGGCGTAAGCGTCTGCATATTGGCTATGACAACTTTTACAAGTTTATTAAGGATAAGCACTGGCTACAACTGTGATACATGAGCAAAATACAATATACAACGGGACAGCACATAAACGTTTAGAGCAATAAATAAAAAAAAAGAAAGAAAGAAAGAAAGAAACAAACACAACAAACAACCAAACAAACAAACCCAACACCATCAAAGCTTCCGTATACCCTGTACCATACCTAGATCCCCTGCATCTCACCCCATCCCTCTTCCCCCTCCCCACCCCAAACTTCCAGCCAGCAGGCATATTGAAATCTAACTGATCTATAGCCCGAACCTCACATGCGCGCAGTCGAAATCCCAGAGGCGCCACCAAGATTTATTGATACACATATGGCACCTACATCCAGACTTTGGTAATGAGCCCGGGCCCACTCTAGGGGGGGAAGTATGTATAGCTTTACTGAATGTTTGTAAGCATGAGAAATCGTGGTGATAACGCATAAAATGACGAAGGTTATTATTTTCGAGCATATAAATATATACAAAGAAAACATATCACATGATAGAAGACAAAATTAAAAAAAAATGCAGTCCAGACAAGATTTCGGCTATGCAGCACTGCAAACACAATCCACGCAACATCGTCGCCATATGTCAATGTAGAGAACGGAATTTACTGGCTCAAAGACGGAACATAATTTGGACAAACTCAGGCAATCGTTACAGTGGCTCTTTTTAGTAAGGCAGAGTGACGGGCTCTCTTCACGATATATATTTTACACCAATCCCTGGGCTCTGCACTGGGGGCTTTAGGATGCCTGAACAAGGAAGTTATCTGGTTATGGGGCTTTAGAATGCCTGAACAAGGACGTTATCTGTCAATAAACTCATGGACATAGGAACACGTTCCTTCTGATCGTGCCATGCAATTCCACCTTAGCTTAACGACGACATCCTACTTGTTTCCGTAGGGCGGAAGTCTCACGTCGCCACGTTGTCCAAAGTTTCGAAAATCACAAATTATGACGAATGAGCTCTTATTCCTAAGTGTTCCTATGACTTTGGGAACATGTACTACAAGAAGATACTAAATTAATTTTACGGAATAAGCCTTTGCAGCTCCGGCGTCCAGTATGACCGAGAAACCTCCTCCGCCCCCCTCTCTCATTATTCAGGAATGGAAATTTGTCCTTCAGTTTACAAATGTTTTATGTCCATTTGGTATAATCCTCGGTCTCCTCAAATGGGTTCCCGGATTACTGTTAGGGGCAGAACTAGGGAAGGGCAAACTTCTTGTGAAAAGTCTTTGGACAATATCTAAGGACCTCTCTCTTCTCTAACCTCGTTTTAACCTAGAACTTGCTCTTAACCCTAATCCAAACACACCTTCGAAAAGTCCCAGGATTATACCCAATGTATACAGAACACTTGTAAACTGACGTGACGCATTTACGCCAAGCTGTGTGCAGATTTAAAGCTGGAAGATTGAAATAAGGGAGGTTGAAGCCTTTCCTGAGAAATGCCCCTTTCGCACTGATAAAGCACAACAATCAACCTGAGAAACAACGCACCAGACATGATCAGCGTCTTCTGTTTTTTTGCATTCCAATTGTAGACGTCGGCTTTCGCAAGAACAGGCGTTCTGAAAGTGTGGGTTCCATAAATCATGGACTTTGGTCCACTATAATTAAAATACTCAAGATTACTCTGTCGGGGTTATTTTGTAGGATTCCAGCAAACTGATGAGATATTAACAACGAGGTGTGGATCATAAAATATGGAATGACCAAGATTTAACTGGTCATTTACACAGTGGAGCTCACATATGGTTCGTTCAAAGAAAAGGGATGGCCATAGATAGGTATACTCAATAGCGCCCATAAAAGAGAGCCCATAAATGTCACATATGCCTCCAGTTGATTTGGCCCTTACGAAGTTTAAAATATCACTTGACGCTCGTTGAGTACAGTGTTTATCTTAGGTTGTTTACTATTTGGGACATAGACAAGGGTGACCGCTGTCTGTAAGTAAATAACCATTATAATGAATATCTTTAAATAGTAGTTTTTCCTTTGGGATTCTTTGTATGATATATAAAATGCAGTGCTCTAAAGAGATTAGTGTTGTTTTGAGAATATTTACATCCGCCATTGTTTTTGTTATTTGTTTATGTTGTTGTTCATTGTTAAGTACTTTATAAGCCTTTGTTTGGATGCTCACATGTGTTGACATGAGCTTACTAAACTTTCTTGAATCTTGTTAGAATAATGACCGTGATACCGATGCATATAAATGATCGTTCGAGAAATTCGGACGCCTAAACAGATTCCGACCAGACCAGGTTGGATTGTACGCAGTTTAATCTGGCCGGAAATTGGCCGAAATAGCTGTCTGTCAAAAAACAGACATAAACTACCACTCGTGTAATTAAAGGGACCATTGTCGATTTATGGCCTAAGGTGCGATGAACTTTTGGTCCTGACGGTACAACAGGGCCATAGTATTAATTCATTCCGTTTTCTCGCAACTCTATAGACGAGTGAAATAGAACTGCAGTTAACGTGAGAGTGCCATTGGGCTAAAAGATCCGCCTTCGTATAAATGTAGTGATTATGTGAAAAGTTAAGATTAAACGAGCTGCCATTAAGAGAATCGAATGAAGCCACTTACTTGACTTACTCAGGAGCGCGGTTTAATGGCTCGTTTAAAGACTATTAAAACGATCTTAGTTTGCTGCCGAGCGCCCATAAATGCCACACATGCCTCCAGTTGATTTGGCTCTCGGGCCAAACTCGTAGATTTAGTTGGTCCACAGACTGCGTCAGACCCCAGAGTGAGACCACACGTTCCTGAACTTCAATCATTCCAATCTTAATTGTGCAGTCACAGCAAAGTCCATTCTAAGGGAATTAGGATTTCGAGACGCAGTATATATATACTACTGACGCCATTGAATCAAAACTTCCACTTATTCAAAACGTTTGTCAGATAAAGAATACAGTATTTGTTTTATAAATGTCATTAGAAAATTCAAGCTCCTCTAAATCGCAGCTTTTCAATGTTCCCACTGATCTGTATGGCCTTATGCGTTTTCATAAAAAAAAAACCAAAACAAAACCATATGTACCATATCACCAAAATAATATAAAAAGAGGTCGGCCAATTTAACCGAGTGTACTAATTCACGTGGTCATAATATTCATTTGTAAAGGCACGCAGGAAGCCCATTAACCCTACTTTTAGAATTATGCCATAATTTCGTCAGTTTGAATCGTGAAATGCATCCTGAGTTGCAGTTTTGTAACGACAAGTTAAAAATTTTGGAGCGGGACCTCATTTCCTGTTGTGTAAGTAATCACCAGAAGTTCCAAGTGTTAACAGCTTGAAGTGCTGACAAGTTCAACCGTTGCTGCACTCAAGGTTGATGCCCAAGTTATTTCGTGAGAGTTCCAGACTGGAAGTTGCTGCAATTTTCAAAGTTAAGCCTTTATTATGGTTTTGACGAATATTAATGGTACTGGGAGAATAAGTGGTTGTGACAAAAATAGTGAAGACTTCGAATAGGTTTCAGCAAAGCAATGGCAAATGCTGGAGAGGGTCTGACTAAAATTTAAACTATGATGGCTTTGATAGATAACACTTTGTAAACGGAATTGAAGTTTGAAGAGGACTTAGAAGGTGTTATAGAGATGGAAATTACCGGAGGAAAATTTCATAATTATATTGATCTAAGGGTTTATGTTAATCTTCACCGCTCTCTACCGTATTTCTCTTTTCATCGAGTTTTCTAATTTTCTCCTCCACACGATGCTCCAGCTCTTCACACTGTTAATATTTTGCATTTTTTTGCCGAATGACGTTGCCAAAAATGTAAATTAAAAAATCATCTAAAACATTCTTTGCTTGACACTTAGTGTGGATAACAAGAAAGATTTGTTTAACAAAATGCAGCCAATAAAATGTAAACGATGTCTAAAAGGCGCGCCAGATGATGCAAAGGGAAGTCTGGAGGAGATCTGGTTGTCTTTTGCAACGTCAACCATCATTTTACATTTTGGTCTAATTTGATTTCATTTCTATTTTGACGCTGCAACTAACACTTATGCCTTTTTAATATTTTTCTTTTGAATGTGATGATGAGATAGAAAGTAAAGTAAAAAGTAAAAAAAGGCAAAAAAAGGGAAAAAAAGGAAAAAAAAAGGAAAAAAGAAAAAAAAACCGACAACACCGACACCGGCAGCAATGATGATGACGACGACAACATAGAAATGCACATGAGCATTATCCAGAGATCTCCTTTACAAACATTGTATTTTTTTCAGGCTTCAGGGAAATCGTAACAGAAGTCCATCCTGTTGAGCTAGTCGTAAAACGGGATAACTGAGAGTTCGCGCATTAACGATGGGATCTCTTTTCATCGTAAGAATTACATTAACTCTGCATGTTGAAGGCTACTAAGGGTGCAGTCAGCACCGATGTACTAATGTAATTCTTACGATGATAGGAGAGTGATTTCTCTCCCTGACCCTGTCCCTGTCCATAGCACTAATCAATAACTTTTGTTATGATCAGAGCACACACACACACACACACACACACACACACACACACACACACACACACACACACGTCAGATTCAGTTGGTAGTGGAAGCATGACACACACACACGCATACACACACACACACACACACACACACACACATACACATACACACACACAAAATCGTCAGATTCAGTTGGTAGTGGAAGCATGGCTGTATTGGCTGTGGATCGTCCTCATGATCTGATGACTGTCACGTCTGAGGACTGTGGGTCCGGCTCTCATATGAGACGAGTTGAGAGGTAGTGTCCTACACCCATGAGCCTTCCATTTTATAGTTCACTGTTCTATTTTTCACTTTGTTGTAGATGAACGTGACTGCTCGATTCGTCTGAATACTTTTTACGAATCCCCTACTCTCTGTTGTGATCTTCCACCTTCTCCGTCCTTTTTTTTTTCACTTCGCTTTTCATCATTCATTTGAGTTTACTCTAAGTGCCTTAAGAAGAAAGCTTCATCTTTCAAAAATTTGAAAAAAAAAAAAAAAAAAAAATTAAGTATCTCATTACTTTTAATTTATTTGTACCTTTTTAGGCTCAATTTGAAGGACTTTTATATATAATTATTTTGTAATTTAAATTACTTCGAGCATCTGTAGAAACCTGCATTACTTGAGATTTTTATATCTTCATGTCATTTTACATCAGCTTATTTTTACTTACTTGCAGTTTTCAGGATACTGATTAAATTATGCTTAAATGATGGTACCTTTGAAAAAGACGCTTGACTCCCATTCCTCACTCAGACCAGGGGTTAATGAGTACTTGAGTTTAGAGCCTTTTTGGGGGGGGGGAAGGGTGAATGGGGAGAGGAAGGGACAGGGCGCTGCAGGGAAGCGACTAGCAATGTCTTTATCCTATACCCCTTGGTAATAAGTGGCAAATGTATGATATGTTTTATATTATGTATTGTATATAATTATATTATTATAATAGAGATGCATATTTCCTGCGGAATAAATCAAAGGATGTCTTCCTATTCATGGCTCAAAGTGAGATCAGTAGTGCCGTTAAAAAATCAGTGCGAAACTTCATTTTAGCGCCAAAAATCAAACCCACCTGTGAGTTTATGGGGAGACCACTCTGCCTTGTTTTCAAGAATTAAAGCCCTTGACTGTGAACTTTGCAGGACGCATGCTGGGATTGGAATGGCGGAGAGGAGACGATGGTTTTGGCAACGCTTTCGACAAGATTTTGCTGGAGTAATGAAGAAAGGTCTCGCAGGAGAAGAATGTGCCTTAAGATTCGATTAAGACTAATGACTTGACTAAATTTAGAAAGTAACTTATCGGTCTCACTGAGTTTAATCTTGATAGCAGGGGCTAAGCCAGCTTGAAATATTGCAGCACTTCAAAGTTGAAAGCGTCTCCTCTGAGTTCGTTACACCGTTATGATTATTATTGATAGACATAGCAAATTAGTAAGACGAGACCTCGAAGCATAAAATGTGAGTTCGTTTCCCCCTTTTCCATTTTATACGCACTAAATTCTTTCTCCCTCATCACACTCTCTGATAGACCCCTACCTCCAACCTTACCACCCCCATCCTTCTCTCTCCTCGCTCCGCAAAAAAAAAAAAAATCAAAAAAAAAAAAAAANAAAAAAAAAAAAAAAAAAAAAAAAAAAAAAAAATCAAAGACACAGTTGTGTATCTCACAAGCAATGAGAGGCACATGATCCTACGATTTTAGTTGCTAACGATACCGAAATTGACTCTTAATTAATCCCACAGTGCGCCATGTTGCTGGAAAAGTGAGTGCATTGCAGAGATACTGTAACTAACCATCAGTCATTTCACGTTCCAGATTACAGAAAGTGATTCCCCTTTTCTAATTTGCCATCAACGCCAGAATGTCATGACTTCTAATGAATCAAAATAGAGGCCAAATTAAAGGCAAACAAACAAACAAACACAAAAAGGATAGAATAAATTAAGTTGTGATAACAGAGAACTCCGTGGGCCAGGCAGTGGGAAGATTGGTGTTGTATGTTTTTCCTTCCATCCATAGGAACTCGGTGGCGACGCCCAGGCCAAACATTGGTTTCGCAACTCTACTGGTTCCCTCCCACAAGAGCTCAGAATACTATGGTCCCTTGGGAACTGATGCTAAGCTGATGATTAGTTAGTAATCCTGATCCTTAGCCCAATTCTAGGGCAGATTAACTGATTATGAGGTCTCATTGATTACAGTCCATACTTGTATTTACACACATTTTAACCCTCTAGTGCCCACTGGTCCATATTTGGCAACCCACACAACCCAGTGGTCCAAATATGGCACGGATGTTTCAGTGCCCGGAGGTCCAAATTCGACCCAAAATGTTTCACCTATTAAATATTGAAATCGTTCAAAATCAATGTTTTATATGTATTTTGAGTGGCATTTGAAGTGTGTATGTGAATTGTCAGAATTTTCCTACCAGTATTTCTATGCCTAGGCACTAGAGGGTTAAACTTTACGTCGTAATTTTGAAGAAGATGAATGCTGACTTCTCGTCGGCGAGCTGCAATACGTGTAAGCAGTTGGAAAATGTGGTGGGGGTGTGTGTGAACACGTGAAAGTCAAGGAATATTATTCAAGCAATTAAGATATAGACTATGGATTAAACTGTTGTGAATGTAGCATCTTTGTGGTGTGACAGGATGGCACACTTTTCCTGCAAGCTGAGGGATATGGGTTCAGTTCAAGTCCCGACAGGGATAAGACATTTTCTAATGTTAGATGTTTCGACCTTTCGTTTAAAATTCGATCACAAACTTCCTCATTGTACATTTCCAGATCGATAGTTTGTAGCAGCTTTGATGACAGTTAATTGCTCACATTTACTCTTCGTAATGTAACATATCTCATCACCTGGTTACACAATAGTCCTGTAGTAACATATGTTGTTTTACTACTTCTTTCTAATGTAACATATTATCTCATCACCTGGTTATACAATAGTCCTGTAGTAACATATGTGGCTTTACTTATACTTCTTTCTAATGTAACATATATCATCACCTGGTGACATAATAATCCTGTAGTAACATATGTTGCTTTACTACTACTTTCTAATGTAGCATATCTCATCACCTGGTGACACAATAATCCTGTAGTAACATATGTATCTTTACTACTACTTTCTAATGTAGCATATCTCATCACCTGGTGACTACTTTCTAATGTAGCATATCTCATCACCTGGTGACACAATAATCCTGTAGTAACATATGTGGCTTTATTACAACAGTGACGCATATTTCTTTACCTTTCTCCGTCTCCTACAGCGACACTANTGTAACATATATCATCACCTGGTGACATAATAATCCTGTAGTAACATATGTTGCTTTACTACTACTTTCTAATGTAACATATCTCATCACCTGGTTACACAACAGTCCTGTAGTAACATATGTGGCTTTATTACATCAGTGACGCATATTTCTTTACCTTTCTCCGTCTCCTACAGCGACACTACCTCACGGAGAAGCAGTTCGCGATATTCCACTGTCATCAACACTGACAAAAAAAACAACAGCAAATAATTGCACGGGCGTCACCTTGATATTTTATCCTACGCCTTAAAAAAAATACTGCCGCAGCTAATTGTTTACACTGCCCCTAGCGTAAAATGCGTAATATAAGCAAGGCCATGGACGTAAACAATAGTGCGTGCTTTCCTCGGAAACCACTTTGATAACTGCCTTATTAAACGCTTGATCTGGTCACAATGTCACAACGCAAAAAAAAACAACTCTGGGGTAATTCTGTCCTCTGAGAACGTAGAACTTATAAATGAACTTTGACGACATGGAAGCAAAAAAGGTTTGCCTGTCTGGCGTGAGTTTATTCTAACAAGAGATATCGTGAGTTATC
The DNA here is from genome assembly GCA_033807755.1 of Ellobium chinense. Classification (NCBI taxonomy): domain Eukaryota; kingdom Metazoa; phylum Mollusca; class Gastropoda; order Ellobiida; family Ellobiidae; genus Ellobium; species Ellobium chinense. Next base: position 1,191,759 of record JAWQUT010000144.1, on the reverse strand, counting down.
TACACACAGTCTAGCCTACGTATGAAAAGTGATACTGGTTATAAAAAAAACAAAAACCGATTTCGAGCTGTATCCAGTTTGTATCATCAGCCTCTAAGGAAATAGTTTACCGTTTTCTACGTGTTTTTCTATTATTGTCAAAGTGTTTTCAACTGTTTGCTTTTCTTTTTTTGCTTTTTTTTTGGTTTTTTACATGATTTTCTAGTTTTTTACGTGCTTTCTCTATCTTTTTCTGTTATTTAATGCGTGTTCTTTTGCTACTTTATACCTCATTTTTTTTGTTACTATTTTCTCAGACCTATTTTCATTTTATTCCACAAGACTTTGTAGTTTTTCTTTACGATTTTCCAGTTTTCTACGCATGTTTTTTTTCTTCCTGAGCGGTGGTTTTGGAGTTTTCCAACAGCAAACATTTGTTTACCTTTAGTTATTATCATTACTCAGTCTTTCAAGCTTTCGTGCCTCATCTCAGACTGCGGCAAATACGCGATTATTTGTCCTGGCTGACCGATTCGGAAAGGTGAATTCTCTCACATCGATACCACATGTTACTGTTGGTTTTTTTTCAGTCTTCGATTTTTTGTTTTGTTTCACCATCCCCCTTTGAGCCTGATCTGCCTCATACTGTGAGAAAAATTCTCTTATCTGAGACAATGAGGTCATATTATGTGCAAAATTGCGCACTTTAACTTAAAATAGACAAGGCGCGTAATCTCTGCTGTTGGCAGATTTGTGCACTGCACAGCGCCGCGCCATGCAGAAACGCAGGGAAACTAATTCTACAATTCGAGCAGCAAAATCATGTCGGTTGAGGTTGAGCCCAGGAAGAGAACAGTTATGTTTGTCATGTGTTTTATTGAGATAGTGAACAGTACCAGTGAATTAAATGTTGATATGTTTTATTGCATGCTGCGCCCCAGCAAATTGGACTATTAGTATTATCGATGTACCACCAACATAGTTTAATAAACATCCTGAGAAGTGCACACCAGCAGAAAATAAGCAGACGTTAAACGAAATGATGAGCAATAAATATTTCAGATAGTGCAGGATCTTAGGGATGCTTGAAGATATTCAGATTGCAATGTTTATATAAAAGTCGTTCAAACTGCATTGAAAACGACAAAAGTAAAGTTTTAGGTTACTTTTACTTTTTTAAAAATTAAGTTTAGTTTAAAGGATTTTATATTTATATACTTTGATGAACCCCCAGTGACTGCATAACTTCTCGCCCCCTCTCCCCCTTTCCCCCAATAAAAAATGCTGATGTTGAAGGATGGTCCTGCATACAAAACAGTACCAAAGCCTACCTGTCATTGATTGCATGGTATGGCTTCGTGTGTCAAACGCTGTTTGGCTTCAAGATTGTTCTCGATTCTGTTGCAGTAGACTGCATACAATGGCCTTTTTGTCTAGCCTCGTTGTGGGCTTCTATCCTGCGGTGGACGTTCGTTAATAACTGAGATCTTGCGCATTAACGGTGGGATCTCTTACCGTCCTAAGAATTACATTAACCCTGCATGTCGAACGCTACCAAGGGTGCACTCCCTTAAGAGATGATGTGTTTTGTCGAAGGAGCAGTCAGTCGGAAAGGTAGAAACGCATCACCAGCTGTAACCAATAGTTCCAACATTTGAAATTTTACGAGTGTCTTCAAATAGATATTAAAATACCGGAGACTTTTAGACGATCATACCCTTGCAGCCATCGGAGAACGAATACTGAGCATGGACGATATGAAAATGACGAGTCGATGTCTCCCACTGACAGAAATATTTCCTTCACTTCGTTGCTTCTCGCAAATGATGCGAATTTTAAAACAAAAATGTCGAGTCAATACAAAATATCATATAATATTTATCGTGGTATCGATTTCATACTGTATTATAGCTTTGCAACGTCGACTCCATACCGCGACATCATTTCTTTCCTCACAGCTTGCTTCTATCTGGATAATCAGATATAGAACATTGCAGCGTTTTGGAGGTTTTGCTGCAATTTTGCAAATTTTCGTAATTTTAGATATTTTCCGCAAATTTAGTGCAAATTTTGCTGATTTTGGCCGAACAATGCACTTTTTATACCATGGTCGCAATATTGCGTCAACGGGAAGACACAAAATGGGTTCCACTACTTTGCAATGGTACCATAGTAAACAGTGCAACGTGATGACACATTTAAGGAAGGGACGAAGCTATATCTGCAAAAGTTTGCAAAGTTTGGCGCAAAATGTACCACTTTTTGCATGCAAATTTCGCAATTATTGGTGCAAATTTTGCGAGTTTGAATGTAATTTTCCGCAGGGACAGCATAGCGCCGCCTTTTTCGCTGCCAGAGGAGTTTTCCTTGCAGATACTGTGAACTCCTCGAAGTTGGAGTCCACCATGTCACAACTACCATTTAATCGCATCATATTTAACATGACAACAAAATGCTTTTCACTACAACGAAAAAACAAACAAACTGGATAAATGGGAACTTTTCCTCGGCTTCCGAAAAGTTGAAATTAAGCGAACTCTCTTGTACACGAAATACCCGGTGAAGATCGCAATATGTCAATAACTGCTCGAAGAGTAACAACACCTTTCTTGAGCCCAAACGGCATACGGCGTATTTCAACAATCGCTTTAACAACATCACTGCACTTTACGCTTCCNAAAAAAAAAAAAAAAAATCGTTTACGGATGGGATCTCGACAAGCCTTCCTGACACTTTGAAGACCCCACTTTGCTCATCTCATCTCTGCTTGTCTTCCGACGCCTGGAATTCCATTTCTCATCTTTTCTAAAAACAGAAAATTCCATTTTCAAAGTAGTCTAGTCTAGTTTAGACTCGTTTTACTCTGCTCAGTCTAGACCGCCAAGACGCTCTGCACTGCCTAACCCAACACTATCTTGACATCCATAAATATTCTTTGATCTCTTCCTGAAAAATTTCCTTTCTCGCTTAGGAAGAACATCCTCTACCCTTCCCACTCAACTGCTTGAGAGCCATTGTCATGACCCAAAGATCATCAAGTCTGAAATTTGTTGATTCGGATTGCGGGTTAGAGGGTAAATGTCAGTGGAAAGGACGCGCAACTTTGATTCCTCATTCTGTTCAAATGTTCATTAACCCTCGTGAATTTATTCTACCGTCCCGCTAGGTGCGATTGAATGCGGTAATAGAATACATACGCATCTCCTTGCCGAGCGCTGAGCGCGGCGGTCAACTTTTGCAGCCCAGTGTCAGCTGATCGGCCGGCAGACAACATGTGTAAGGGACATTATCCGTAACAGTGGTCACGCAGCCAGCGGGAGGCTGGACCGAGGCGTCTCGAACTACTAGAGTTAGAATAATCATTATATTTGGCCTGGAGTTGAGGTGTCAAGACCGTTGCTATGTGGCCACTGCTATGAATTTCATCATGTAGGTTGTTTAGTTGTCCCTCTGAATAAGAAGCATAAAACACTTACTAATTGACTCTCCCTCCCATCTCTCTCCTCCGTGATCCTTGTCTTGTCCAAAAAAATAAAAGAAATAAAATTGCCGTCTCTCTTGCCATACACAAAATGAAAAAAAAAGTATTCTCCACCAGTGCCCTCAACATGGCTACCTTCTCAATGAGCAGGGGTGTGCCTCCATCAGTTCCTTCAAATACCTTCTAACCTGACCACTCACGATTCTCCCAATATCGGAGGTTGATATCGAGACAATGACGTCACAATGACAAAATCTATGGGATAGTGTGAGATGAGTTTGTGTTTTACAACTGAAGGTTAAAGTAAAACCTCAATAGGTATTTGAAAGACTCATTCAATTAATCCGTTTGAGATGACGGCGGCATAAACCATATTTCAACACTATCAATGATCAAATGTGACTCATGACCTTTTATGGGTCAAAGAATATCAGACAATTTCCAAAAGGGTACATATTTACATCAAAGGTTCCAAGGCGGCTTTATGATTTTTTTTTCTCAAAAGACCACATTTGGCAACCTCTTTTGTTATGAAGTCATTTTCCTAAGTCACATAAATGGATGCCTGGTCGATATACCAGTTGCACAGTTTCAAATGAACCCGATAATATTGGTATCAAATTATTTGTATTTTAGGCTGAAGATTTCGAAATTTCCCTCAGATTACGGGTTAGAATAGAAAATAGAATAAGAGTGCTTTTGTGTTGCCTTCATAAAATTTGATTGAAATTCTGTGTCAATGAACCATCAACTGAACGTATTTTCGTAAATCTGCGTGCAAAAGAATCGATACAAAATGTTGGTAAAATTACTTTAAAGGCTAAAGGAACATTATCAAATGATTTAGCGTTTAGAAGTTAATTTAGTTAATTTTGACGCTGAAGGGCAGTATCGAGAGAAATCACTATTCGATACTGAATAAGGCACCGCCCTGTTGAACAAGCACTGTGCTGTGAAGTGAAGTACCATCGACAGGACTGGACGTGTGCTGGATGTAGAGAGCATTACCAAAGTCCTCACGCACATTAAGACTTAAAATCGGTTTAGTATGTCGCCCTCGACCACCCGCTCGGAAAAAGTTCAAGTGCTGTTTTATGGCTCTAGCGGCAAAGGATGCTGAAAAAATACGCTGCAGAACGGGGGATGCTCGCAGTAAAAACCTTGTTGTAGGCACTTTCGATCAAACCGGGCTTATCGAGTTTATTGGAAATGATACCAGGAAAAACACGGAATCAAATAAAAGTTAGATTTCATTGCCAGAGAAAACCCACGTGACCGCATTTTTCACGAGCGACTGGAAAAAAATTAAGGTAGACGTATCGAACGTTTCGTTTGGAATAGGAGTTTACAGCTGGGCTGTAACTAGCATTTCTGCGGTTCCGGCAATCAAAGGGGGAGGGGGAGGGGGTGATGGAAAGTGGGGTAGGGAGTANGCGGGGGGGAGGGATTGTCAGAATTCGCCAAAGAAAGAATAAGAAAAGCAGAATCGTGATAAAAGAAAAATATGACAAGGGTTGTGCGTAAGCCTTATTCAGTATCGAATCGTGATTTCTCTCGATACTGCCCTTCAGCATCAATACTCACTTCTAAACGCTGAATCATTCGATAATGTTCCTTTTGCCTTTAAAGTAAGCGATGGTTTTGCGGGGAGAAGGGGAACAGAGAGGAGGAGAAAGAGAAAGATTGTATATATCTGGTTTATGATCTGTGCTTCCCTCGTTACAAGCTTTGCTTGTCGTAAAGATTTTGTTGCTATTTCGTTTATCGAAAGACATTTCTGGTCACGAGCTGAAATGCTTTCTCAAGACGCACCCGGGTGACAAAACAAAATGGTGTCTATGTGTGTAAAAGCCGCACTCCCTGACACTGCAAGTCCCGTAAGCTGGTCTTTGTTGTTGGACCACATTATATCAAAAAGTCAAAGATTTCCCTAGAAATGTTCAGTCGCAAACGTTTCCATATATTTCCAAGGAAAAGTACACCCTAGATTTGAAGATTTTTGTGAATAATGGTAAGTGGGGAGGGGGGGGGAAGAGGGAGGAAAATTGGAAAATTCTATTTTGCNGTGTATCCGTAAAAGTACAAAATTTAACATCGAGCACTTGTTCAAACATCCATATATATATATATATATATATATGGATGTCAGAACAAGTGCTCGATGTTAAATTTTGTACTTTTACGGATACACCACATACTCAAACTTATTCAATAATGAAATGTTAACCACTACCGTTATCGTAAAAACAGTTAATTTCACTTTTCTGCCCAGGCGATTTGATTACAAATCGAAGATGACGGATCATAAAGTACGAGCCAGACATTGGTGTCCCGACGAGGGCAAGACAAGGGCAATCATTCAAGTGTGTCTTTTATGAACTAAGGTGCTCGAGCCTTTGTCGGGGCTTTCTGGTCCTTGCGGCGTCGAGAGAGGGGCAGTTCTTAGCAAATGAAGTATCATTCTCTAGGCAAGCCAAGATGGCTGCGGAAGAGCAAGAAAATAATGCACTGATTTTCGAGTGGTGTTTGCTATACTTACATCTTTGCCTTACTCATTAGCGTACATACCCTGTTGATTATGACCATACACTCTTCCGACATAAGGCTATTGATAGGACATTCCAGGAACAAATTAGAATCCGTAGACGTTTACCGCCATGTTGCCGAGCATTCTCTTCCGGTGATGGCAAAAGACGTCACATTTCTAACAAATCTCTAGTATGTGTGCACCATTCCTCAAAGTGACCAATCAAAAACGTACCCCTGATACTTCCTTTGCTAAGGACCGCCCACAGAAAACAAGGACAGCCCCTTCACGACGCCTCAGCGACCAGACAAGCTCATTCAGGGTTATGGACTGGGTCTTAAAAGAAACACAACACACTATCGTCACTTTACCAGCCATTGTGTTTGGGGAGCAGGCAAAGTGAATAAAGAGGAAAACCCAAGACAAGAGGGGAGATAAGTAGGCCTATATAAATTAAAACTTCATCTTAATAAAGCCGTCGTCGATCAAAGAACATGCCCCTGATGGGAAGGATGATGTGTTTTCATTGTGGGTCACTGCTGGTGAGTATGTGAATGAATATATTACGAACATAATTGTTAACTTCCTTGCGGCTTGATTTTGTCTGAGATAAGTTAGTAAACATAATGCTATTGCCACTTTTCTTGCACCTTGTTACAGTTTGGCACATTCATGAAAGTGATATCTAGCAAGGATAGCTGCAATTAGACCCTCTGTCGATGAAAAATGGGCAATCTCATCAGAAAAGAAAGGAAGAAAAATTCACGGCAGAGGCCGGGATCTTAGGCGGAATATACTGCTACAGACGGAATGTTAACAGGTTTATTTCATAAATAAAAAGAATCAGTTTCACAGACAGAGCGGGGTCTTAACAGTCATGGGATGTGTAGCGGCGCGATCTATGTACGCAGACGACCGGAAATCAATAAAAAAGGAGCCTAGTTCTCCGTAAAGGTGAGCAGTTCTGCCCCCGAGGTAAATCTCTCCCACGTAGGTTATGTGTACTACATTAGACTTCAAAGGGAGATAACTTCTCATCAAGCCTTATTGGATCTTAATGTGTTCTTATGAGTGACATTTCCGCGACCTTGCAATGACACAACTCACTAAATATAGATTACAGTGCTTTCCCTTGACCTACATTCCCTGCCCCGTCGTCTGACAGAATAACCGATTAGGGGCGACAACCTGTCCCAATCAATGTCGCGATAATTTATGAGGTGGGCGATTACTTCCCCTACACATTAACACGAGCAACAACAACCATTTTGAATACAGTGGGCGGAGGATCTCACGACCTTGAACTTGGTGAATCCCAAAACACTCACATTGCTCTGGTCATGAGTCACTGGCTGTTTTTATTTAGTCCCTGTGACATCGGGGGAAAAGGGCCCTAGACAAATCAGCATTGTTGTGGGACTGTGCAAAGTCATGTTTCCATTTCTGTACACAAGCCCTTGAGGCTAAAGTCAAAGTAATTAAAGTGGGTTCTTGCCCAAATACGTTACTACTGGGGCTGAGTGAGTGAGTGAGTGAATGAGTGAGTGAGTGAGTGAGTGAGCGAGTGGGTGAGTGAGTGAGTGAGTGAGTGAGTGAGTGAGTGAGTGAGTGAGTGAGTGAGTGAGTGAGTGAGCGAGCGAGTGAGTGCGTGCGTGAGTGAGTGAGTGAGTGAGTGAGTGAGTGAGTGAGTGAGTGAGTGTGAATGAGTAAGTGAGTGAGTGAGTGAGTGAGTGAGTGAGTGAGTGAGTGAGTGAGTGAGTGAGTGCCAAGCACTTACATTCTTTTGCACTATTTTTGTGATACTGCTCTGCTCCAAGTGGATGCCCGTGTAAAAGCTCATTTTTACGATCACATTCGTTTATCGTCTCCATATCAATTGCAGTATTTACGTGTCTGCGCCCAGCCTCAACCCACCAACCGCACGAAATGACAAGGACAAAAAAATTAAGCAAAGGGACTCGTCGACAGGAAGTACGGCTAATGGGAGGCAACCCTAAACTCCCCAGACATGAAATTAAGACGTCACAACAAGTGTGCGACCTTAGACACCGGACAAATACAACTCGTCCGTGGGAGACTCGGTAGCTGAGGACGGAAACAATGGTATCGGATATCAGGAACAAAGGGAATACACCGGAAACGGTGAAACCTCTGGTAAACATGGTATCGACGAAAACGGCTGTGGTTAAAAAAGAAAAAAAGAAATCGTTGACATCCAGGTTATCGATTAAAAGAGGAAAATAATAATGCAGAAGAAAGTCAAACCTTTTGGGAAGGGGAGTATCGATTTCGTCCGAGCTTTTAGCTGCGTGCATGCCGATGCATATTGGTCTATCAATCTGTTCATAGCTTCTACACACGTCTAAAGCGTTGGATGAAAGCAGATGGAAGAATAGACCTTGACTTCAGAACGTGGATAACGCTGTTCCAGGGCTGCGTTTATTTAGACCCTGCGACGTGGTGAAAGGGCCGTCCATAGCAAAGGAAGTATCAGTCTCAAGACAAGCCAAGATGGCTGGGACTTATGCGGAAGAGCAAGAAAACAATGCACTGTCTTATGAATGATGTTTGCTATACTTGTAGCTTATTTGCCACCATTCATTAACATACATTCCACACTTGATTCTTGACACATAATTATTTTCTCCTCCAGAATACCGTCGACAAGAATTTGAAACCGTAGATAGCTGCCGCCATGCTGCCAACCTTTCTGGTGATCTGAAAAGACGTCACATAACATCTCTAGTAAGTTTGCACCCTCCCTGGCGCACACCAACCAAAACTTATCCCTATTACTTCCTTTGCTGACGACCACCCAACAGAATGCAGGGATGGCCTCTTTCGCGACGCTCAGCGCGCTGCAGGGACAAAAATAGCGCAGGTCAGGACATAGATAACGCCGTTCCACATCGCAGTAATGGGAGAGAGGAGTCGATGAAAAGCAGTAATAGTGTCATTATCATGACTAGTTACCACAACAGCGCCAAGTGGAATGTTAAGACAGACCAAGAATTCTAAGCACGCTTTTATGAAATCATATCGTCTAGAAATTCAAAACACTGCAATCCTCCACCCCTACCCCCGTCTCTTCCTCCCCACGCCCAATCTTCCGTGGAAATACCCACAGCAACCCTCAGCGTATCTGTAATGAGGCAAGTCAAGGGTCATAAATTAGACGCGCATTCAAAAGCCGGCCACGTGGACTGGATTTTTACTTTGTTATCATAGACGATAAATCAAAGCCGAACTGACATAACACCAAATATCGTATACTTAGATGGTTGGACAATCGCATATTACGGATTTTAGTAATACATACGTTATGATCAGTGTCCATCCATGTTAATTGGCCATATAGTGTATCATGATCCTTAATAATATTATTTTGCTGTGCACACCAGTCATTTGCGTCTATGCAAAAGTGGACCTCAAAACCAGACTCAAAGTTTCTACAATTAAGAGCTTGCGCATTAACGATGAGATCTCCAACCATCGTAAGAATTACACTAGTGCACCGGTGCTGAATGCACCTTAGTTCAACGTGCAGAGTTGTTAGTCTTTCGATAGTATGAAATCGCATCGTTAATGCGCACGTTCTCAGTTATAGAAACAAAGTGTTGAGGCTCTGTGATCTGTCGTATGCAACTTAACAGGATGCAATCACAACTAACAGTCTGAAGACCGCTGCATCTTAAGCACTAAAGTTATTTTCACGACAGTTCTGTTACGCCGTATCTCCAAGACCCTCCAGGCTGTTTCTCGCCTTGTCGCCATTACTATCAGTCTCTACTCAGTCTGTCGCTCCGTAATGGTCTCTGCCAATTTTCTCAGCACTTTTTCACTGTGACTTGCTCCGGCTGCTCATTCTTCAACTCCTGTCTGTCTGTAATGAAATCTGTGCGGCTGACCCAAGGCTGATTGGCTCCAAAATGGAGATCACCAAAACAATTCAGAACCTGCGCATCAACGATAGGATCTCTTATCATAGTAAAAATTACGTTAGGGCACCGGTGCCTGAATGCACTCTTACTAGCATTCAAACGCTGAGGTTGAACATGACAAGAGATCCCATCGTTAAGGCGCAAGTTCTCAGTTGTGTTGCAGTCAGTGAGTATGATTATGTCGCTGAATTAGAAACAGCAATATCGACCCCTGAAGATGATTAGGGTCATCTGCTATCAAATGTTTGGCTGTTGCAATTCTGAGAGTAAAACTGTTTCTTTACACATAAAACAACAACAACAATAACAACAACAACAACAAAAACAACATGAACAACATGAACAACAACATAAAAAACAACAACAACAATAACAACACGAGCTGGCAAACATGATATCTATAATAAAGCGCCATGGTTCAGATATCAATAAATAAAAATAAAATCTTTGACATCTAGGCTATCGATCATACGTCACAGACAGAAACTTGACCGGCTGGCCTTGGTACGATCTCTAAAACGGCAAGTAATTGTAAATAAATTCGAGTTTTTGAGAGGGTTATTAAACGAATTATAATGAACAAGTATTCCTTACTCGCGATTTTCTCAGATTTTTTTTTCCATCGCATGGGGTGACCTCTGTGACCTGAGTGACTTCAAACAATTGATCTCGGGCCAAAATATCGCTGGGTCAACTCTTCATTTTAGCTAATGCTATAAGCTTTCATCTCATGCCAGTAACTAGATTTGGTCTAAAAGCAATCTAAGCATTATTTTGACTGGCTGCAAGACAATTAGATTTTCATCGTTTTAGGCGAGGTCTCGTTGAAAGCGAGGCAAATCTGAAGAAGAGATTGGGTAGGGGGCAAGGAGAAAGAAATAAAAGTATGCAACCGTATCCGCCTTTGAAGGTAGAGTTGTATAATATTTTGAAAGTAGAGCAATAGAGAGTGATTTTTTTTTCCTATGAACTTGTGCTCAATCGGGTTGGATTTTTCTTTTTTTATTTTATCAAGGCATAACCCCAAAATACAACCTGTTTCTTACACTACCATTTCTCCCCGAATCCAGAATATTGGGTCTTCAAAATAGAGATTACAGGAAGGTGCCCGGTCAGTTTGACCTGATAATGATGTTAATAGGTTAACTGCATAATTATTTCCTCTCAGGAATTCAACGTCAGTAGGAAGTACGGCTTAAAAGACTGGGTTTCAAAGGATCAAACTTATTCCGTTGTAAAAGAGCTCCCGTTACATCCATGGTTGTAAGTGTACGTTATAAGAGACACTACAATACACGAAGTTAAAATGGTAACCCAATTTGTTCCACGTTGGTAACTCAGTCTGACCTAGGTAGATAACCCTAATAGTAGTTATTATCCGACACAAGACTAATATCTCGCTGATAACGAGGACTATCCGCCATTGTGGTGAGTAGTCCTGGCGTTGCTGTCTCGCGGCACGCGCTAGACAATCCATAACACGTGCAACTGCAAAGGGCAGGTAAGCGAGACTGAATCTTATATCTTTTGAGCCCGGGCGCTTTGTGGCTTCTTGTAACGCTGTTGAATTTAACATCGAAGGAGATCACTTAAGATGTCTGTGTTTCCGAATGTCATATATGAGAACTTGCGCACCGACGATGGCATCTCTTACCATTGTAAGAATAGCAGTAACTGCATTGGTGCTGAATGCACCCTTAGTAGTGTTCGAGATGTAGAGTTAATGCAGTTCTTACAATGACAAGAGATCCCATCGTCAGTGCGCAAGCTCTCTGGACTCTCTCTCTCTCTTCTTCCTCTGTCATTCTTGTCTTAAATATTAGCTATAACTCCTTCGCTACGTGATGTTTTTCAAGTTCTGAGGTCGTATGTCCATTTATTTTGTCAAACATCACACGCTGGAGATAACCACTGGAAACCCCCAAAACGTCACTGAGGTATGCCGGACACACCACCATTGTGCAAAGTTAAGACAGCATTAGGTAAACGGCCCCTAATGTCACTGAACTGTCATGACCTCATTAACTGGACCCAGGGGTAATTCATCGTATTAGGAAATCGGACTTAAGATGCGTTGAATATGACACTTGAATGCTACTTCCGGGAAGAGCTGATACGTCGAAAAGCTGATTGTAACAAAGGACAATAAAGAACATGTACATCATAGATAGCATAACTGACCGGCTGACTTTGATACGATCATGAAATAATATCAGCCGAAAGGTTTTTCAAGAGCACTTAAGAAACCGGTGACCACAAAGATGTCTAGCACATTCAAGAACTGACAGAGGATCTCTTAACTACGAAAGGACCTTACCACTCAAACCTCACATACTCAAAAATTCGTATACACAGTTGTGATGTTCGGGTACGGAGTCCTTCATTTCTCTATCAGACTTATCTCCTAAACCCCAGTACCTCATGAACTGATACGACAATATAATTTGAACCAGTAAGGATAAGAAATAGTGGTAACGTTATTCGTCTACAAAGGGAAATTTGTCTTTGTTACAGTTGAAAAATAAATAAGTAGACTACAGATGTAGCCTAAATTATGACACCCTTGCTCATGTGCATTCAAAGACGCAAATTATCAGGTCAGAGGGGAGCATGGATTCCAGCCTCTGATACTAAAGACGATATACAGAGATTGTACCCCCAAGGCCTGAGCGGAGACACAGGCTCACAGAGATGAACGTTGATACACGCACAAACGTTCACACATACAAGTCTAGTGGAATTAGAATGTGTGAGTCCCTACTGGTTACAGTTCAATATTCTCACAAACTATGGCCTTCATGTCTAAATGCTAACTCAGATCATGATCTCCAAACACACAACTCACTGCACGTTCTGAAGAGGTACGATAAGTGGGCCTAGGCCAAGGCGACATCTGCTCACAAGGTGCCCACATTTATTCCAGAGCACGGGCTGGGTAAACTGGTGCATTCTCGTATTTTGACACCGAGATCTGAAGGAAGATGAGATCCACAGGTGTGGGCATTTCCCTGACCTTCTTGCATTCCGACAAAATTGACACTCAGTGTCATAACACAAACAGATGTCGTGACGGGGGTAGAACGAACATGGGGCCCGTAGGTAGTTTGTTTTCTAATGTGTGGGCGGCTTGAATGAAAGGTGGGCAATTTTATCCAGAAAAGATAATTCTAAGCAAACAAATGGTTCAAAATGTGGAACGCCAATTTGGTTTTTTTTTTTTTTATCATTTCCCCATAGACGAGCGAGGAATTAAAGTACATGTTGCTTTCGTGCAGAGGGTGGTCCCAAAAAAGATAAAAAACTGGAGGCCAATGTGACATTTAGAGTAATAATGTTAAAAAAATAATGGTTTGATCTGTAAGCTACACATTATGCTTTTCCTTATCCTCCTAAGCATCTGGCCAGCACGTCATGTTGTGTTAGTTATTTGAGAGCTTGCGCATTACCGATCGGATCTCTTACCAACATCAGAATTACATTTATGCATTGGGATGAATGCATCCTTAGTAGCATACAACATGCAGAGTTAGTATAATTCTTAAGATACTAAGAGATCCCATTGTTAATGCGCATTCTTCCAGATATAATACTGTACATTTAACGCACAGATATCTTTCCATCACGGTTTTGGCTGTTGTCTGTAGACGAGGTTTGGTGTTGTTCGGCAGGTACCGTAATCTGTCAGAGGCAAAAGCAAATGCCACAGACCTTTCATACGTGAGTAACGGTATTGTCTTTACTCAGCTTTGAAGTTTGCTCATAGTCAAGGTTCACGTATAGGTCATATGAATTCATACTGCTGTATCATCTCCGTTTCTTTGAAAGGGTCAGTCATGTTGTGTCTTTACTTCTTATTAATACCGTGCCATGTGTTCAGTTGTGTGTCTGAAAAAGGGAATTGAGGCTCCATAAATATGCACCTAGGATTGATGAAAATAGGCTAATTGGTTAAATTAGATGAAGGTCTATACAGAGTTTTAATTGTGTTCTTTTATACGCAGTTTCTACGAAGTTCCTACTAGATACTAATATATAATATTAAAACGAAAGATTTCGTTTTCTTCATAGCATTGTTTAACAAGTTTATTTGTAAATAAGCC
>JAWQUT010000144.1:1150231-1172731 GCA_033807755.1 Ellobium chinense | reverse complement strand
GGGATAACGTTAAAGTTTGCATTCTTTAGAGCTAAGGCAAAGCTTTGGACAGATACCTTCAACCTCTTCCTAGTAGTAGTTACAGTAGTAGTAGTAGTAGTAGTAGTTTAGTGGTAAAAGTAGTAGTAGTAGTAGTAATGGCATTAGAAGTAGTTTGGTTTCTTTTATGTCCCCAATGGCAAGGTGGTCATGTAGTTTCAACCTGAAAAATTCCACGTTCCTGACTGGACAACAGTTGGGCATGGCTGGGGTTACCGCACGACGGTTAGAAGGAACACAAACCGTTCCGCTTATTCCCATTCCTCGGTAATACGAAACAGTTGGCGAGTATATCAATAAATCAATCATTATCAATATGATTAACTTTTTTTCCAGATTATTTTTCAAACAACACATGGAAATCCAACATGTATCATACGGTTAGGAAAATCATTGCAAATTACACGTATTATGCATTCGATCCGGTTATATGTAAACTTTATCTCCGGTTTGAACTGTATTCTCTGAGGTGATATACATTATTTAGAAGATAGACAGCTGTGGTTAAAACTAAAACCACTTTTATTTTAAAAGAAACCCACTCCTCTGAACACTTTTGTTACAATCTAGTGATAGCTCTGTAAAGTAATCGTTATTAACATCTATGTCAACACAGTGGATACTGTTATTCAATACTACCAAAGCGTTGAGAACTTCGGAGTTTCCCTTGAGCGGATGTGAGACAAAAAAGCTTACAAGCACTATGTAAAGCAATCATAATATTAATAAAGCTGGTGGAAATGACGCGTCCAATGTAATTTTCTCCCAAAAAAAAAAAAAGGGCGGCACAAACATTGGTGGAATTCTGTACGCAAAAACTTACTGTTTTTATTTTTTTCCTTGTAGGTTTGTAATAGCTTATTACATGTTTTCACAAACTGCTCCTCGAGTATTCTCTCTTAATTTGCCATCTGCGTTTGAGATGGTAATTATTTCGGCAAGTTTTTGGCTCTTCAATTTCATGGAGCGTGCTATTCAGCATCGGTGCATCTGGAGAGAATTGAAGAAAAAAACGTTTTTTCAAGACAGTGGTTAAACTCTCGGAGCGGATAAGTTGGATTCCTGTTCTGTTATTAGAGTTTTAAGGTTGTTTGTTACTGTGAAGTTTTGTTTTTTATCTGTGAAATATGGCTTGATAAGGACATTATTTGAAAGCTTACGCATTAACGACGGGATCTTTTGCCAGTGTCAGAATTACCTCAACTCTGCATTTTAAACGCTACCAAGATGCATTCAGCACCCATGCACTTATGTAATTCTTACCATAGTAATACATCCCATTGTTAATGCGCGGGGTCTCAATAATCGGGGGCGAAATGGTTTTCTGGCGTCGAAAGATCAGACAGACAGATAGATCTATCTATACACCAGATAAATACACACCAGCTCTGTGTCGGCCTCTGAAAACCAGTGATGCAAATGGCAGCAATCATTCTTGGAATGATGCATTTTGGTTTTGACATCCTCTCACAGATGTTCTGCTCCTAATAATAATCTAAGACGTATGAAACTGGTATGTAAATCATTTTTCAGACTGCAATACCTGTCAAAATTAAATTGTACCCGACAATGATGCATTGTAATTTTGGTTTGTCTCTTCGACGCTGTGTTCTTACTTCCTGGGAAATGCTCACCTTTGCGTTCACCCCTCCGACAAAATGGCACGCGGAATGAGATATCCTGGTCTTTTTATTACTATGTACGGCTGCAGCAAAATGGCGCGTTCCCACAAGTTAAATTACTAACAAAGGGCCAGCGTATAATGGCGTCGCCAGTAGCTTTCTTTGTGCCTAACAGAGTAACAGTTGATATAAGTGCACAAATTTAACTCATATTCACAATTAACTTTATGCACCTAAAACAATCCATTCCACTGAAACGCAAATCGCTTAACAGCACAGTTCACCTAATAGCAATGTTTTCAAAAACCAGTCGTATATATAGGACAATAGAGACGAAGCCACTAAACTGCTTTACTCATTTAATCGCATACTCTATGGGCTCCATATATTAACCATCGTTGACTGTAGCTGTCTCAAACTCCATAAACTTCTTACCCTGAGCACATATGGCTTCATCTTCGATGCCTGTTTCGTCTCAGGGGGCATAACTTTCATTAACTTAAAAAAAAATTAGAATACCGAGCATGTTTTAAATAACACTGATTAGCCAAGATAGCTCGGGTCGAAGTAGAGACAGACGCAGACATTTCCAACTGTCAAGAATGTACTTTAAATATGACATCTTTGAGTGCATGTCGTTGTTATATCCGTCTTCGCATTAGCTGGAATTCCATTCTTTTGAAATTGTGCAAATTCCCCAGAATTTGCTAACGTGCAACTATTCGTATATTCTTCTCTCCATTCCATCCAAATGGAACTTCAGCCCTACGGGATATTAATTGACACCGCAAAATTATTTTTATCGTTATTCATTATGTTTTTTCCCCTTTAGCTTAAAACGATTATTACAGCTAGGCTAACACTCAGTTGATCTAATTCTCTGACAAAATGGCGTACTGCGTGACGTCATCAATTTATTTATCCGTTATTTTTCCTCAGGCAAATGAAAGGTAGAAAGACCTTAATCAGCTAAATACTCTTCGGCTACCCTGACCTGCCTCTTCTGCTTTCCGGTAATAAATTTTCGTAGTCTGGTTCGTAATCCATTCATTAGTATCTTTCCCCAAATCTTCGACTCCCGGAACTCACATAACCACCGCCCTCAAAGCCCAAGGCTATTATGGCACACAAGTTTTGATGACGTAATAGCCATAGCAGTTCTCCGGAACGTTTGGGCGTTCATTAACCTTCCTGCGCATGCTAATTGCTTGACGAAATGGAGTCTAAATGGTCACTTAAGGTCACTAATCTCAAGACGGATGGTGCATGAGTTGTATCTAGGTAAACGGCCACCGGAAGCTGGGGTAAAGATGTGGAATTCTCTGAAAAGGAGGAGGGAGGTTGAGAGATCTGGTTTCTGGAACACGAAGTATATTATTATGGGCTTTGACCGTCAGAGCAATAGGTTAACCCTTTTCCCAACAACAGAAGCACAGTATTTTGATAGATACAGTTTATTTACCTGTATGACGTAAACTGGCTTGACTGAACATTAAACCAGAGAAATCTTAACTGTTATGTATAATTTTCAGGGAATAATAATCCATATAGGTCTTTGGCATATCAAATAACAAGACCAAAAACTCCAAGTTCTTGTGCCATACCTGGTACTGTGGGTCTTACAGGGTTAAAATAAGATGTCTGCCATTTGCTTAGAAATTAGGAGGGGCTTAAAAGCAAGAAAAGAAACAACGTATGACGTCATTATGGCCACCTATGAATGAGAAATCAGGAGAGCTAGGGCTGCAAGACTTAAGATGTTCCGTGAGTTGAGAGGTAAAAGGCACAAGATGTCAAGAATCAGAGCTGAGTCATAGGCCATGAGGTGTGAGGCGCATGGGGCTGAGGAGCATAAGGTGTTTCTAACATTAAACTTCAGTGGCGTTTTTCCTCATATACTGCGAAGTGCAATCTGGTTAAATCACCCTCAAGCTTTTCTGTCTCCTTCCAATTAAACTGCCTTATCGTCGCCTCTGCTGAGTCAAAACCCCTCGGAAGTATGACAAGGTTTATGTGTGCTCCTTACCACTTTGGAAACAACAACACCCAAACTAATGAACAACACTGCAGTGGCTGAGCTGCGTACTCAAGGACTGTTCAGGGCCTCCTAGCGCCCAGTGCGGTGCGTAACGAATGAGTTAACTTTTGATAATTTCCATTTCTCTCACTCACTCTAACACTCTCCCAGTGCCACTCACTCTTACACTTTCCCACTCACTATCATTTCGTTCCTACTCATTCCTTATCTCTTTTATCCCCTTTCTCTCTTTCTCTCTCTCTCAACCTCTCTCAGACACACTTTCCCTGCCTCTGCCACCCGTATTCACAAAGCCTAGCAAGGTGATAATAATCAGGACTAATCAGTGAGTACATGTTCTAGTCTAAGTATCGAACGTGAGCCACGAATCACCTTTGACCCACCACCATGAAATCTGGTAAAGACCAACCGTTTATTCGGACAAGTCTTTCCCATATACGGAGAGCCTCCATACTCTTAATGGCGTCTATTAAGCACTGATTCATCGCCATTATGACGAAATAATTTCAGCACGTGACCTTATAAGCAATGGCGTGACTAGAGTAAAAATTCCCCATTCTGCGAATGGAATTGCCACGGGTTAGCAACAGAGGATAACAGTCCAAACAGCGGCCTATTGGATAGGGACAACGACAGAAAGCAGTACCTTGTCCAAAGCCAAGCTCGCACCTAAACCCACTACAAAATGAGCGGTCCGGTAGCCATTGAAAAGTTGACTTTCGCACCCGATGAAAATTCAAACTTACTTGTTGAAGGAAACATTTTGTAATGTATGCATTTATGGGTATTCTGGATTTGATGCGACAATATTTCAGAGACGATCATTACTAAGGGGTGCATGAAATCTGAAGGCAATACAATCAGTATTTATGGAGAAGTAGAGAAAGGTACGTGGCAATGTCGCACAGATTCTCTTTAATATTTGAGTTACGCATTAACAGGGGGGCCTCTTATCATCGTAAGAGTTACATTCACTCTTCATGTTGAACGCCACAAAGAGCTTCCGATAAAAAAAGATATCCCATCGTAAGTGCGCATGCTCTCAAATAGTAGTATAGGTTTCATATAATGCTTTGCAGGCATGATTTCCTTTATCTTTTGCAAGAATATCATAACAAACATTATTGTATTTTCGTGGGTGTTCACTTAGAGTTCTAGATCCAGGACGATATGCACAATGCTGTTAAGTTTGCACACTGCCTGAAACCACGGAAAACATCACTGATGTTTTAGGAGTTTCCTATGGTTACCACCAGCGCTAAAAGTTAGGCAACATTATGCATTTAGCTCTCAGTCTGCAATATTAATCATCAAAATAAATACCTCCTGCTGTTCCCACGTTCCGCTCAGCTGAAACTGCCTGTCTATTTACCACTCATTGCGCTTTGATTTATTAGTTAGCTGTTCCACTCCATCAGTGTGTGCTGACAAGCTTAAAATGTAAGAAAAGTGGGTTCGAGGTTATGACAAGCTCAACGTGCAGCGAAAATGGGGTTAGAGAGTCCGGCAGCATATAATGCACTCCAATCCACAGTAAATCACAACTCCTTAGTGTTCCAAAGAAGAACGAAAATGTATGTACAGCGATTTGTAAGTACCTTCCACAGAGCAGCGGGCGAGCCCGACTTAGAATTAGGAAATTAGCTCGTTTTATTTTTTGCACGGGGCACCTAATTCTTCCCGTTTGTAAGTCATTAGGTTTTCATCTTTGACCTTGGTCTTTGGGTAACGGTGGGAGATGGGGAGGTAGTGGATATTTCGGGCACGAGGTGAAGAGTGCTATGAATGAGCAAGAAAGCCATAGATTACGGAAAAATATTCTTATCTAAGGCAAAAACACACTGGCATATTATGCACTGCCCTTCCTGACCCGTGGCTATATATATATGTATAATTCTTACGTTAGTTAACGCACTGAGATAACCACGAGAAACTCTCAAAACATTAGTAGTGTTCACTGTAGTTAACGCAGTGCATTAATTAACGCATGGATTATGCATGTGGCCACTGTTCTCTCGACAGACCCCATCATTCTGCTAGATGGTGTTTTGCTTGCTTGTGTCTGTCAGCCTGTCCTGGGTTCCCATCCCCCATAGTCGCAATCCGCTTAACAGGAACTTTCGCTTAATCTCAAAATTTTACATGTAAAAGACTGCCACTTCGTTCTGACGGAAGTGACATTCACAAAAAGTCACATTAAGGTGGGGTCGAAACAAGTAAGTAGAAAATCTATCCGTGGCGCATTCCGGACGATACTATACAGTCATATTTTATGTTGAACAGAAAGGAGCAAACAGTGATCTTCAAACTAAGCACGGGCCATAATTGACATCAGCAACATCTTCATAAACAAAATTCACAAAGACCTTGTGGAAATCCATGAGCACACAGCCCACGTTCTCCAGCACTACTCTTGGTAGGATCAGTAGAGGGCAAGATCATCAGCCTTGAAGCTCGAAACTTCAGTCGAAGCTAAATAATGTGGGACAGTGCACGACCTAAGGTGGTCAACATTGTTCACTCGGGTCACTGGACTCCTGACCTAGCAGTCCTCAGACACAAAGACCGCAGAACACTACAATATTGGTAGTGCATTCACAGTTATGATAAGTAACAAAATTGCAATGTAATTACATACAAGTACTAGACTGATTCTGTCGTTTCGAAAAACCCGAAACGGAGTTATTTCCATGTCGTATGAAGAAAAACCTAGATCAGTAGACCTCTGTGCTCACCAGCTGTAATCATCAGGCCTCCCTTCATACTGACTGAGATCCATATTCCTTGGAGACACCCAGCGAAGGGAACTAGGCCAATTACGTTATAGGACTCCTGCCACGATTCAGCACCAAATCAGGACAAATCTGACGTAAGCCCAACTGATTCAGTCCTGATTTTGGCAGAAGTAGTATCAAATTGCAATTCCGTACCGACAGTCTGTGGGGACAGCAGCAAGGACACACTACGCATGTGCGTGGGCGTTGGGACGAGATATATGTGAGATGGCCAATAACGCGCTCTGTTGATTTATGAAGGAAGGCCAAGTCACGAACGTGGAGGACTCCAAGGAATCAGTCCCTTCTCTCCATCCTGCAAGGTTTTTCTAGTTCATGTGTAAATCAGAATATAGAAACCCATGAGGTATGCGGGTGTTTCGAGCACATAAAGGCTATTGGTAAATCTAATGAGGTCTTATTCCGAGAATAAAAAAAAAATCTAGAGAAGGGACAAAAGCAAAGTGTGACGTCATAAACACAGCCATTCCCTCTTCGCCTCCATGCATCCTTGTCAACCAAACTACATTGTTCACCAGTAGACCTGTGTTCTTACATTAAAGAGGACTGTGAAACACAGCAATAAGTCTAAAGGAATAAGAATTTGTTTGTTGGCAGGAAACTAGAAGCGGAATGTTATGAGGTGTGACGTCATGTCCGGAAAGGCGGTGCTCCACTGGTACACGCAGCTCTTTTGTGATGTTGCACCGTTATAGTACTTACCGCGACTCGAAACATCCGGATATAGCAGCTTTTGTCCCTTCTGAAGATTTATTTATTGTGTGTTCCCGCTGTACACATATTGTTGTCGCTCTAAACAGCTCCAAACATTAGTCTACTCATTGGTCAGAGGCATATCCTGACAGAGGCAAGGGAGGAGAAGCTGGGAAGATCTCATTCCCACAAGCCTTCAAACCGCTCTCGAGTAAGTAGTAGATTAATGTTTAGAATGCAAATTGGTATGATTAAAATTTAAAACAAAAAATTGAAATTCACTTTAATCTTGTTTAAACACCATTTCCACCTTCCCACTGGAACTAACAAACTTAACGACTGTCGGACTATACCACTGCCTCCCTCTACAATCCCCCCCNCCCCCCCGCCACCTCACATTCCTATTCTCCACTAAAGTACCTCAACTAAATATGGCCGCCTATACACCCGTAAGGCTTTCAGGCTTTCGTACACAACATTCCCTCCCGATCAGTGCAAAAGAATTAGACGAAACAACGTAAAACCATTACCAACATGATGTTGCGTTTTCCAATCGCTTCCGATTAACGTTTTTGACGTCCATATCCACAATGGATGCACTTATAACGTAATGGACTCATACGATCTGCGTTCAGGAAATTTGTTCTAGCCTAGGCTGCTGTTTTGCCCAAATACATCTACAAACAAAAAGAAAACAGAATCCTGTAATACGTTAAGAGAAAGCTCAGTCTCCAAATATTCTACAGTAAACAACGGTTAAAACAAAATCCGCAGGACCAAAGACGTAAATTCGGTGTATACAGAGTTCTGGTTTGAAAAAAGAAGCCTTATAAGAGGAAAATAAACATAATTTCTTTTATTCTTATGTTTCAGCGCTACTTTCGGTTTAATCGTTTTCCCTTTAGGTCGTTTTGACCACTGTGCAGCGTATATCCCTTTAATCCGTTTAGTCACACTTAGAAAGTCGGCAACAAACACTGCCACATAATCGCACTCTCCATCTAGCCGCAACTTTTCCCATGCTCCTCGTGAGTTGCTGCTCAGCGGATCGACAAAACTTAATCTTGTTGTGCCGAAAAGACACCCAGCGCTAATAATATTTACAGACGTCATCAGCAGACATTTGTTTGGTGCAAAGGCTAAAATATTTAACGTACGTGAGAAATTTTCCTGGAAGGAAGAAATACATATTTCAGTGTTAGAAAAGATACGCGCAAGCAGCAACGAGCGAGATAAGCGGTGGAATATTTTTGCCCAGCTGCTGTGATAAATCCTTGTTATATTGAGGGAAAATACTCTCATCCTTTCATTAAATATAACTATCAAAATATAAATATAACGTTCTATTAAAATATTCCGAGATAAGATGCTAACCTGCCAGGAAAACAAACAAACAAACGAACAAACAAACAAACAAACAAACAAACAAAAATACAAAAAAAAAATAACAAACAAACAAACAAGCAAACAAACAAACAAAAAAACAAACTAACCAAACAAATGAATTTCTCTCTGTCTTTCTTTCTCATTCTTTCTCTCTCAGTCTCTCTGTCTTTCTCTGATATCTTTGCATTTCGGTTATTACGTTTATGTTACAGATAATATCACAAATACTGACACGTCGTAACATAGAATATCAAAACCTTATAAGTCGACGGCAAAATTGTTGCGCTGCTACAACCACACTTTAAGGCGAAACAAGGTCTGTGCTAGAAATCGTATTACTGCAATACAGTATCTTTATTTGTTCAGATACCCAGAACACACATATGAGCAAACTTTACAGATATATCTTAAGTGATTTGACACAACAGTTACAGGCTATGAATACTATCCAAGAAATGTCAGCAGTACAGAAATACGGTATCAAAATGGCTGCCGTGCTAAAAATAGTATCAAAAAGGCCGAAGGGCGAAAGTAACATTAAAAATAATGGCGTGTGGTTGTAAGAAACGTATAAGACTGGAGTTAATCTTCAATTATCAGCCTGGTACCCACTGCACTCTTTTAAATATCATTCTAAGGGGCACAACTCCGTCAGAATTACAAGTAAAGACTTTTCTAACTGAAAAAAAAAAAGTGTTAACGAGCGATGTGGTAAAAATCAGAGAGGGGGGAGGGGGAGGATCGCGGGTGATTCGGTAATGAAAAGTTCGAGAAGAAAAAAAATATAAAAATAGAAAAGAACGCTTTGAACCTCAACATCTATCCCTTATCTACCCCAATGCATTTCGTAATATATTTCTCATGGCCTGGCTTTCAAGGTGCTGCACTTGCTATTACAATAATTTAAATTGGAACGGCAGTTCATCTTCGGTTGTCTGCCCTTTGTACCCGGGTACCCGTCCTTTCTTTCGGTCCTCTAGTTTCTGCACGGACTGATAATGGGCGCGAAACCTTGGATCGATTATCCGATGCTAGTACCGATACTTTGGCGAGTAATATTCGACACTGTTCGACACACGTATCAATACTGTTCACAGGTATCCTATGATAATATCGTCCCTACTTGTCTCCAATTCCCTCCATCTCATTCTCCCTCCCATGTATCGCCCTCTTTTCATTATCTTTCTGTTATCTCAAGATTTATATGTAGAGCTGATATAGCCTAAATATAAAACAAAACCGTCCAACTTCTAATGGTATCGATGATTTGTTAATTCTCTGAGTACTTCGATACCCGGTAAAGTATCGGGAACTAAAGCTCGAGGTATCGATACTTTCCTAATTCGATTCTCCAAGCATCTTTTGCCTGATCGCTCAAGTGCTGTGGAGTGAGTGATTGCTCTTTCAACCATCTTTGACAGTGAGCGATAACGTGAAGTTTGCCATCGTAATGCACGAAGCCACAAATGTGAGGCTCGCTGTCATGTGCAAACCTGCACAGAACAATTGTTCAAATGACTGAAAAGTTCGGTTCATTTCTTTCTACCTTATCGCTTTATTTTCTTCCTATATGGTAGCACTACGAGGCGAAACGAAAGGGATGAGGAAAGGAAGGGAAGGTAGGGGAACGTTTTTTTATTTGTCCTGTTTACAATACATTTTAATATATATTCATAACTAAATATATTCACACTGCTTAAAAGTTTTAAAGTTTGCAAGTTTTGCCTTTTTAAAAAAAAAATTGAATAAAAAGGTGTAGGGGCACTGGGGGGTAGGGGATGGGAGACATGGGTTAGGGGCGGGGTTAGAATGCCTCATACAGCTTGCTTTGATTTTACAGTCTACTCTTTTTAACTGCAACCTTTTGGTGAGAGAACACGAAAAGGATCGCCATTAATATAAACTGTTCCCTAATTTTTTTTTATTGAATATATATACATAATACTTTATAATCTGGAAAATGTTGTGAGTAGGTGGACTTAGGCATTGAAGCCATCGCCTTTAAGCGGAGCTGAGTGCACATAAATATCCTCTGATGCCAAAGTTGGAGCTAAAAATATGAAAACAGAAGACAAGGCAGTGCCATCGAGTTATTCATCTTGGTTCTGTTAATCTCATGTCAAGGAAAACATGGAATGCATAACACCGAGGCATAAATCAGCTTCCCGTTGTGAACGGGAATGTATAATTGCATTTACATAGAGCAGATTGAATCAGTGATTTAAGACATATTTGGCAGACTGGTTTCTTGAAAGACGCATTACATCGGTCAGTTATGAGGCAGGAAGTTGGAAAGACGTAGGAAAGGCTTCTGGAAAGATATGCTATGTTTATCTACATCACGTCATTGACGTGTATGACGTCATCTTCGAAGTAGCATTTTTTTTTCTGTCATAAAACTGAGCTTGCAAAAATTATATGTCAAACCCTCTTTTTTAAATTTTTGTTGTCTTTTGTCTTCTTCTTCCTTTTCTAATTCTTCGCTATTTACAATTCATGTTAACTACACAATTTTTTTTTTTGGCTTCTGTCATTCTTCCTCCATTCATTATTTCAGAGCAGTTCCTGGTAATTAAAATACCACGTCTTTCCCTATTGCATTTCTTCTCGTCAACATCCTCTTTGTCTTCGCTCTCCATTGACTGTCTGTGGGCATTCAGGAATACCATGACACACATAAAGAGGCTTAACTAAGCGACACGAATTCCTTACTGCAGTTCGTGAGCTGTTATTAGATCTGATATTTCGGTCTAAACTAGGTCATCTCAGGTAGACCCTCACTTAATTTAATGCGGGCTAATAACCGCTCTCAAGGGAATATTCTGGCTTCTTATCGTCAGTTAGTTTAGCCTGCCTGACGACCTGTCTCTTGTCTGTCTGTCTGTCTGCCTGCCCGTCTGCTTGTCTGTCTGCATGCCTGTCTGTCTGTCTGTCTGCCTGCCTGCCTGTCTGTCTGTCTGCCTGCCTGCCATTTTTTGCTGTCTTTTTTTTTTTTGTTGCATGTGTCCTTCTAACAGTTCAAACAACTGTATCACGGGGCAGAATTCTGACGAATCAACACTTTGCTCAACCGATGAAAGTATCTTGCAATAAATTATTAAAAAAGCGACTTAAATTCATTTTGAGCGACTGCCAAGTCAAATTCAAGTTACAGTGATATACATGTACACATGTGTGTTGCAAATTAAAAAAAAAATTATTCTGTACCCACAACACTTTCCCCCCAAAAATGGAGGCGAAAATCGCATCTTTCTTCTTGTCCTTGACCCAAATATAATTTACTACGGGGTTTTTACACTTACTGATTTTTTGGTCTGAAGCTAACCTTCTGATATTTTCTTTAACAAATTTCTCTTCCCCCCCCCTCCCCTCCCTTCNTCCCTTCCCTTCCCTTCCCTTCCTCTCCCCTCCCCTCCAATTTCTAACCCATTTCAACTAATCACCCTCTTTCTTTCCGTTAACTTTCTTTCTTTCCTTCATTCCCCTTATTTTCTTTACTTTTATTCCAAATTCCCTTTCATCCCAAATTTCAATAGAATAATTTTGATCGAGGACATGGGGCAGCAGCCCCCATCAGCCCCTGATGTTAACATGTCACATCACATCCCACAATGCCCCACCCCTTCTAGATCACCTCTATGTTGATTACGGAAGGAAAAAAGGGCCGATAAACAGCCCAGAAACGGTGCTTGGCTCCAGGCTTGATTTATCTCCCTTAAAATCTTTCATCTGTCAGTGGCCTCTCTTCGGAACGGACATCACTGATTGGAATTTTAGAGTTGCGGCCCTTGAGCAGACGAAGAGCCACTTCCGGTGCTTAAGAAGGCTGAGTGTTGAAGTTAACCCATAGTAATCGTGTGATGCAATGGGGTCCAGGCTGTGGCAGGGAAATGTAGAGCTCGCAGGCTTTAGCATAGCAACTCGTGTGGAAGATAGTCTAGAGTCTAGGATAGAGATGGGTAGATAGGAGAAAAGAGTTTAGAATGCGATTATATCGTCCATGTTGACGTCAAAGGTCGCATTCTACGAGTCAGAGGCGGAGTGTAGTCCATTCTTTTGGTGGGGTTGCAATAGATGTTTCGTTTAGAACCTCTGGGGGATAGGGACAGGTCTTACATCTTCCGAGAGAAAGGCTTATGTTGGTTTTTCTGCTAAAATCACTTTTTTGCATGTTCATGATCTACACGTCAATACTCATCTCAGAACAAAATATCTCTGGGAAGCCGCGAAATCCCTTGAGAATGTAACAAAAATTCGACAAG
The DNA here is from genome assembly GCA_033807755.1 of Ellobium chinense. Classification (NCBI taxonomy): domain Eukaryota; kingdom Metazoa; phylum Mollusca; class Gastropoda; order Ellobiida; family Ellobiidae; genus Ellobium; species Ellobium chinense. The sequence continues at coordinate 1,159,896 of JAWQUT010000144.1, read as the reverse complement.
AGTTTCGTTGAAGCAAAAGCTTTATTCAAACAGAACCGCTCAGGAGCGATAAAAAGCCTAAAGGTCGTATGGGAAATTTCCATGAAGAATGAGGCGCTTGGGAACTAATGGAAGGGCTGTGTGAGAGCACGCTTTTCTGCTAATTTCTGCCTTTTCATGGCAAAAAGGCACATATGCAATTGAAGGGCTTCATGGCAAAACGCATTATACACCATTCGGGGGTTGTGGCAAAGCAGACCAGNTGTAGAGCTCGCAGGCTTTAGCATAGCAACTCGTGTGGAAGATAGTCTAGAGTCTAGGATAGAGATTGGTAGATAGGAGAAAAGAGTTTAGAATGCGATTATATCGTCCATGTTGACGTCAAAGGTCGCATTCTACGAGTCAGAGGCGGAGTGTAGTCCATTCTTTTGGTGGGGTTGCAATAGATGTTTCGTTTAGAACCTCTGGGGGATAGGGACAGGTCTTACATCTTCCGACAGAAAGGCTTATGTTGGTTTTTCTGCTAAAATCACTTTTTTGCATGTTCATGATCTACACGTCAATACTCATCTCAGAACAAAATATCTCTGGGAAGCCGCGAAATCCCTTGAGAATGTAACAAAAATTCGACAAGAGTTTCGTTGAAGCAAAAGCTTTATTCAAACAGAACCGCTCAGGAGCGATAAAAAGCCTAAAGGTCGTATGGGAAATTTCCATGAAGAATGAGGCGCTTGGGAGCTAATGGAAGGGCTGTGTGAGAGCACGCTTTTCTGCTAATTTCTGCCTTTTCATGACAAAAGGGCACATATGCAATTTCCATTGCATGTGTGCCTTTTTGTCATAAAACGGCAGGTTTCATACATATATGGATTATCACATTTAACATCAAACACTGATGATATACACATCACAAAAACTGAATTATGGTGACATCATCTTGGATCGTCTCCCTTTAATCCTCTTAGACTCCCTCCTTTGAAACAAAGGCCAATAGAGTGACGCCAGTTAACCGGCATTCTTACAAATTACTTCTAAACAAACTGGCGGGGAAGGTAATGCCTTCATTTTGATTTCTTCCTATTTATCGTCGAGGAAAATGGCTGGGACAATGACGTCATCAGTTTCTGTGTTCCTGGTTATCAATAGATGAAAATTTGGGGCAAAGTTAAGTCATCATGTTGTTTTCCCCTGACAAATTGTCAGAACGCCTACCCCAACCTGGAGAAAGATACGGTTATGTGAAAGTTGATTTGCGAAACGTGAAAGATTCCAGCACTTGCGATGAAGACAATTATAGGGAAATGAATCGAAGACAGTGTTATTCTTATAACGGATACAAAGTGGGTCAATGGCCTGTTGACCTGAGAGCCGCGAAAGTATGCAATGGTGTTAATCCAGCGCACACAGACTATTGGTAGTTAGTGCAGAAGGGTAACAGCAGACAGATCTAAATGTTAAAAGCGTATTATGGCACAACAGTTGAAAGAGTGACAGAGTGAAGAAGGAGAGGAAGCAAGACATTTTAAAACTGAGAGAGAGATGGAGAGAGAGACAAAGATAGAAAAAGAAAGCGAGAGAAGGTGAGGAAGAAAAGGAACAGAGGGCATGGATGGAGAGAAATCAGGTAGCGAAGAACGAAAAGGAATGAAATGATTGTATAGAGAAGAGTCTGGTAGTATTCACAAAGAAAGCAGAGAGTTAGATAGATTAAAAAAAAATCACGAGATAATGGGAAAAGCAGAGAGAATGAAGAGTAATCATCGCAAAGAGAAGAGAGAGAGAGAGAGAGAGAGATGAGATAATTTATAAGATAAAGATTATCTGCTCAACTGCCAGTCTCCATCTGTGTCAGAATAAATCACCAAGGGCGTTAACTCCACTCATAACTCACACTCTCATTACGCAACACAAGTTTCGGCAAGTACTTCTCCTCCCAGCAGTCTTCTCCCCTTAACGAAAATAACAAAAGCAAAACGAAGTTCAAACTGCACTCTATAATCTTGATCGAGATAGTATCGAGAGAAATCCGTCTCAGAAATCGAGTGCTTGAAAACACATCACGATCCAACCCCTTGACACCATGATGAATCGCGGGGGTCAGCTCTTATTTATCGGGGGCTCGACAACGATAAGTCTGAAGGATAATTCGGCCCGATACGCCGACCGTCCCCCGGGGGTTTTGACTACTCTTGGGGGTCGTTAGTGCGAGGTAGAGATAGGGCAAAGGCTCGTTAGTTTGGTGAGCTGCTACTGTTTACTACTGCAGCTACTCTACAAACTAACATTCTTCTTGATATCACTAACATTCTTCTTGATATCATTTCTGTTAGTTGTACGCCCGTGATTTTTTAAGATTATCACTTTAATTTCCCCTGTTAACAGAATGCATTCTGCCGTTTTATGACAAATGGAAGAAAGCGCCATCGGGAAAGTTTTGAGAAAATCGCAAAAATGTTTTTCCTTGATTGCTACAGCACTGGCGTTTAGTGTCCTATTAAGCTTCCCTAACTTCGTTATTTATTGAGATATCGTGATGGGACCCAGATAGAAATGTGCGTCATCATCTGGGGATTCCAAAACTATAAATAACTCAATTTGACCTACTTTGGCGCTTTCGTCCTTTTGTCATAAAACGGCAGTATTCTCCCCCTGATACCGTAAATATTACATGTAGTTGCACACCCGCAGTTTTTTTTTAAGGATTTGTCACTTCATATGCCTTTATTAAGAACGTTACTCCTACTATGACAGCAGACATCGCTTAACCGCAACATCTCAAAACCACGGAACAGTTGCAATAGAAACAAAACTGCGAGTATGCGGTGATATTTTGGATATTTGCAGAGCAGCGTGGCTGAATGGTTAAGGCGTTGGAATCAAGATCTAAAGGTCAAGAGTTCGATTTCCGACCACGGTCGTGTTGTAAGTGCCTTGGGAAAGTATTTCATCCACACTTTCCTCAGCCTACCCTTCTGTGAAAATGGGTACCAGGCTATAGGCAGTAGAGACTATTTTAATAATACCAGTGATCAGTGCCTGTAAGTGCTGGCCCTGTATGCTCCTCGGGGAGTGGAGAGAGTCTTACAGTGAACAGGCCTGCTGGGGTAATAATAGTATGAAGTCTCGAGAGCGGGCATTAGCCTGGATACGAGACTTATACACCACATTGTTATAATTATTATTATTATTACTATTTATATGTATAGGTTGAGTAAATATTAAATCCCGGTAGCCTCGACAAAACTGGTGGTTGCTAGACCAGGTTTCACTGTGATCAAGTCATCGACACCATCAGAGACAGGAATCAATTGGGAACTTGCGCTTTAACGATGCGATCTCTTATCATCGTAAGAATTACATTAATTCTGCGTGTTGAACACTATATAAAGTGCTTTCAGCACCTATGAACTAATGTAATTATTACGATGGTAAGAGAGCTCATATGTAAGACGCAAGCTCTCAAAAAAAAGTTACACAAAATTATACATGATCATCGATTGCAACACTCAGGCCCAACCTCAGGTGTTTCTAATATCACTAAACAGTGAAACTGAACTAGACTACATTATAACCTTAGTCAAGGCCTGGGAAAAGTCTGATCTAATGACCATTCGTGACGGAAAATTATCTCCCCTTGTCACCACTTCCGAAAGAGGAACGCTCTGGTTGATATATATATAATGCATTTCATGTTGTCGGTGAATGCGTGCTAGAACTCTGATAATACAACCACCGCTTAACACGATCCCCTGCTTAGCAGACTCCTATTTACAAGTCCTAACTGCTTTGAATGTTATTGAAAGTACACTGCAAAATACGTGAATTCTGGAGAAAAAAAAATTAACCCAGCCTCAAAGCTTGGTTTGAATGGTGTATGTGTTATAAAAGTTCCAGTATATTTATCCTACAACCGCGTTTATTTAAACAAACTACGTTTCCTGTTCTGTTATGTAGTCTATATACAACATAAAACACAGATCTACAGGGTCATTTCAACCCACTGGAAATCACATTCACATGCTTTCGTCGGGGGGATACAACGTGATAATTTATATTAGGATTAAATCATGCAATTTACTCTGCTATTAACGGTTTTACCATGGAGTGTTTTATGAGAATTTAATACGGCAATACACCAGCTGTAAAATCGACCGATTTTCGCAAGAGATTGCTCATCCGGCTGCCGCAGACATCTCACAAGAAATCTCGGAAGGAACTCTCACCGCTTTTCGACGCTTCTATGTTTACACAATATTTTTGGTTGCATGTTGTTCTTAACAAATGTTTGGATTAAAAATAAAGCTTTGGGTGGTCTTGTTTTATTTACTTTTAAAAAGTTTCCTTTTTCAAGAAATCTGTTTCATTTCAGCAGTAGTAATGTTGAAAAAAACAACAATAACGCGTCGGCGGTGTCAGTGCATTCAACATGAGGCTAACCTGCCAGGTAACTTTCTTGATAACTGCTCAAGCCTTTTCAAGATCTGTGTACCATAGTATGATCGAACTAAAAGTGCTTCATCACTTCAGTTAGAAAAAATCCTGAGTTTTTTTCTTGCATTGAAAGACCGTTTTGTACACAACAAAATAATGGAATGTAAAGTCTTTTAAAATAATACTTTAGAAATATCTAGAATAGATAAATATCATTAAGTATGTAGATTAAACAAAATCATAGAGACAAATATGGAAACAACGGGAAAAGAAGAGCAGAAGTTGACTGACCTGCTTTTTTTGGTTTTTTTTTGGAAAAAAGCTAGTCTATGTTTTTATCGGACCACAGTTGAAAGGAACTGAAGGCATTTTGTAAATGGGAAGTCCGTGATCAGGTTACTATAGGTATAAAGTGGTCCTAACACGCACAAAAAAAAATGTATGCAATTTTTGATAGTCCTTTTAAAAAGACATTAACTGGCCATTGAGAGGGGGAATACGGGCTTGATTTTTAGTTTCAAAGACCCTAACTGGTTGGAAAACGATTGTAGACTTAGATTATAATAAAGTTCAACACTTATTTACAAGATGCCAGAAACGTGAGGTCACTGTGTTTACAAAGGAAAGAGCCTTAAGTTTTAGGTAATCTTATTCCTGCCAAGGTGTTATAGTGTGAAGTCGGGCATCAACTTGGATACGAGACTTATAAACTACATTATTGTTATTATTATTATTATTGTTATTATTATTATTATTATTATCAATATTATTGTTATTGGGACATCCAAAAGTTAATTGGTCTTATGTGTCATCATTTTGATGAAGAACGAAAGAGCGCCTGAGTAAAATATTGTGACTAATTACACGCTAATAAGGACGGTCTTGGTACAGTTTGCCCATAATCTATATTAATAAAACGCTTCAGCCAAATTTGTGTCACAGATTTCTTGAGAACTACGTAACAAAAAAACATGCGGTTTTCATCTAAATTCGTAGAAATATACACAAAAAGTAACTATACACATCAGTCCTCTTTATTTTTTTACCCCTTAAAAAAAAAAAGAATGTGTATAGCAACGAAATACAATCTCCGATAGATCTTTTCAATCCGCCCGATTCGCAAATCGGCCAACTTTTTTCACGGAGTCTAATGCATTCGTCTATGATGCCTTTCGGTGCGCTAGGTAGGCCTATTCTTTCGCGGTTGGTGCGTTGCCTGCCTGCCCATTTGTAAAATGGGGTGTTAGTCTTGTGTAAAATAATTGCGGTCTTCACCTATACCTCAAGTCAACACCAGACACTGATCACGTGCATTGCTAATGACACATCGATTACATCGGGCTTTTTGAGTGGTTGATTGGTCTTTTTTTCCGCCTTATGTGAGTTTAGAAATGTCATATAAAGTTCAGTACCTGGCAGATTCCACGGGTGGAGTGCTGGTGCACCCAGTACATTATATAGTTACTGTGTGAATAGAGTGGAAAAAATGTGTAGCATGCCTCTGAGTACTGAGCGCCAGTAATTCGATCTAATTCTGATCTAGATTCTATTACCTGTAATGTAATCAACACACAATATATTTCGGATAAATGTTTCATAATGAACTGGAAGTTGTCCAAATGTTCACATAATGTGCTATGCGTTTGATGAACATTCACAACTGGAGTTGAGACCATTTCGTGAATGCTATTATAGAGAACAATTTACTTCTAACTAGTGGTGGACAGTATCGCCTGTGTATCGACAGTTCAATACTTAGGAAGTTCGATTGAATATCCAATATATCGGAGATATCGAAATCATCGTAAGTATCGAAAGTAGCGAAAGTATCGAAGTATCGAAAGTAGCGGAAGTATCGAAAGAATCGAAGTTTCGGAAGTATCGGATTTATCAATTAGCATCGAAAGTAATTTAGCCCACTTCCTATCTTCAATACTAATGAGCTACCAATCTTCTTTGTGCAAAACCCAGCAGTATTCAAACAGATTAAAGTATCGAAAGATATCCAAAGTTTTGAAACGCCTACGCGATACTAAGGCATCATAATCGAAATACAATGAACACTTTCAATACTTAGAGCGCGAAGATTTATCACATCGATTCTATAAAATTCAGGTATCGGTCCGACCACTACTTCGAACGATCCCTTTTCATACATGGCTTAATCTTTGTCCGCGCCTCAGTGCCAACCAGCTAGTGGCGCTACCCGAGAGAGTGCTCTCCCTTTGAAGATGAAGCAGTTGTGGCTGAGATTGTTTTTAAAGCCAGTTTGCTTGTTTTTTTCTGTTACTGTGGTATTCTTTAAAATAACACACGTTTGTCTTGCAGAGATATTCTGCTTTCAGCTTTCATTTCCATTCATCTGTAACTGTCAAACAGAAGGCGAAGTGTAATGGGGGAGGGGGAGAGGGAGAGAGAGAGAGAGAGAGAGAGAGAGAGAGAGAGAGGAAATCGCAATCCCTTGGGAATGTGGAAAATATTGCGATTAAAATATCTGGGATGATCCAGTGACTTTTGTTTCGAAAAATACCGTATGATAATTATAAAAAAACAGTGCCATTAAGGGAAAGTTACATTTATCCGCAATGTTATTTCGTGCTAGAAAAAAAGAGGCAAAGTCTTGGCCTGACCTGTTGAATCGAGCACCTTATATACAGTATATGGTTTGCAGCTCCACCCCTCTCCTTTCCCCCTCCCTCAACTTCCCCGACCATCCTCCTATCTTCTATTACTGTCTACCCTACTTAATCCTCATAATCGCAACAACTTTCATGAAGAAAGTGTTGTATTTTCATTTAAACATCACTGGATAATCTCCCGCGGAGATGCGTTTATGGAGAACTGACTGGCCCTTCTATACAGCAAAAATCATCATTATGCATTTTCGAGTAATCCATATGTAACTTCATGACGACGCTACCTGCTAATATTGTACCCAGAGGGCAGGGCTTTTTCCCCTTGCGTACCTTCGCATTATTATCGCATCAGCAGGCCAGATTATCTAGCAATATCCTTCAGTCCCCGGGGTGCATATTATTGTGGCGCTGCTATATTACAACAGGCACTGAATATGCCCTGATATAGGTAAATTTAAGGGCACTTAGAATTTACATGAATTCTGCCGATAGGCCTATCTTATTTCTGCCTCTAGCCAGGTTACAGACGCAGAAATAATTACAGACGCAGGTTGTCCGTAAAAATTGTGAATTTAAAATGCTTTTTTTGCTAGGGCATTTTCAACATGGTCATGGCAGGAATCGATTCCATGACTTTTGATCCCGAATCCATTTCCAACGCTTGGTTGCATTTTTCCCAGTGAATCTTATATTACAGATCTTTTTTTCTAAACAAGTCTTTGAGTCAGACATATTATTATAAGCAATGAGATACTTCTGTACCGTAACATAGTTCTTTTTAGACATTAGAGATCTTGTACATTAACAGTGGGATCTCTTACCATCGTATGAATAATATTAGCGCGTTGTTGCTGAATGCATCACCCTTAGTAGCGTTCAACATGCAGAGTTAATGTAATTCTTACGATGGTAACAGAACTTATTGTTAGTGCACACGCTCTTACGTTGCTTAGAATAACTTGCAAAACCGATAGCAGAACTTTGTTTTCTGGCTTCCCTGATGACGTAAGTAGCGATCTATTTCCACTTCTTATCCATATTGTTCTCGATTTAACCCTTTCTGGTTTTTTTTTTTTTGCTATTCATTTTTTTGGTTCCTTTCTGTTTATTTCAGGCGTGTTTTTTTTTTTATCGCGTTTGAAGGCATTCTTTTTGCCAAAACATTCGACATTCTCTGTTTCGTGATTTTATGAATCTTTTACAGATTTTTACTTTTTTTCAAAATGCAAGACTGTTTACTCCATTAAGAAAGAAGATATTTGCAATTAATTGGGGAGCTCCGTTCCTCTGAGAAATTAAATACTCGTCACGTTCGGTAATTAGCTTTCTACACAGCGCAATAATCCTAGAAGGAGGCAGCTTGGCCGTGTGGTTTGGAAGTCTTACTCAGAAACTGAAGAGTATCAAGTCTAAGGTTTGTGTTTTCGACGTAGGCCGGGCGGTTTACGTTATGGTGTCCTTGTTACAGACGCTTCACCTCCCTTTCCCAACTCGTCTCAGAAGTAAATGAGTACCTGGCTTTAGAGCTGAAAAGATTNGGGGGGGGGGGGGGGGAGCAGGACGTTTCACATCGGATGACCAGCAATGACTTTGTTATGCATTTCATTGTAATGTGATGTATCTACCTGTATGATGTGTGTGGGTCTATATGTTTGTATCAAGAATGAAATGTATAACATTGTTTAATATTGTAAACCAATTTCTCTACGGGTAAATAAAAGTTGTATTTTTTTTTCGTGATACAAAAAGGTTGGTCCCAAAATTCTGTGGATATGGAATACAGTAATTCACAAAATCGACTAGATACCGAATGATCAGTCCATAAAGATCAAACTTATGATGTGCTTGAGCTTGTAATTCCCACAACATAGTGGATCCGAAAAATGAAAGTCACATCATAATTCTATGCGTTTTTAGAGATGAGAGGTTCGTCGTTCGAAAGATCTTACTGTGTTTTAACGTGACACAGATGGTGAGTTTTATTCAGTAACTTATTGTGGGAACTTTACGCTAGTTTATGAAATACGACATTTTACGACACAGCCCTCGATACCTGCTGCGCATTTACCTAGAAACTTCACTGTCATGAATATTGATGAAAGAGAAAATGGGTATTTTGTTTCAAAAACGAATTTATAGCCCATTTTACAGCGCAGCGCACGGTCTATCGCAGTTACAAGGCGATCTATAAATTTGCTTATATCTTATTACAGCGATGTTTGCTTAGACATAAAAAAAGAGAACGCTTTAATCGTTAATGTAATTATACACCCACACCAAGATCTTCAGTATCTTTTCCTGCTTACGCATATATCTGTAAATAAACGTAGAGTTAGGTTAAAGAAAAAAAAAGTTGATCTTATCCTCCTCCAAAACAGTCGCAGATTTTGGGCGTTGGTTCAGCCCAGATGCATTTTCAGAGGAGCTGGAAAAACACAGAATATTTTAATACTGGAATCGTAAATCCTTCACTGGCAACATCTCCTATCCCCCTTCCCCTTCACCCTCACCCACAAAATCCCTCCCAAAACAAAACGGTTCGATATTTCCAATCCCCAAATCCCTAATGTAGTCATGAAATACACATGAATCTGGTCCTAGTTTGATTGTCTGGAGGGG